>CAJFCO010000030.1:1936729-1955594 GCA_904066015.1 Synergus gifuensis
TAAAAAAAAATATATAAATATATATATATATATATATATATATATATTTTTATTTAGGTATTTATATCTAATGAAGTAATTGCTTCTTATTGAAGATAACTGGATTATTGTACCCGTATTTCACAAGATGTGACATTCTGATTCAGGTAGTAACTACTAGAACTTGAACAAGTTTTCTTTTAGGGTATATTATGATTATGTTATGATTTAGGGAATGGCATCAAATGAAGGTATTGCTTATGATTCTTTTTATGATATACGGTATCGTGAGACACGTGATGCGTCAACGTGAGAGCAGGCATGCGTTCATCAACATTGTGGGTTCATGCGACGCTAATGAGACTTAAATTCTTGCATGTCAAGAGTTACGCGACGCGTTAAATAGACAGCAATGTAGCATCTACCTGTGGGATATGCAGGTGGCAGCCTGTTGTATCTCACGTTGGCTTCGATCGCATTGGAAACTGGAGCCGCACCGTAGGCCGCGTAAGCATTCATGTTTTCATAACTGAAGTGATGTTGCTGATAAAAATGTCCGGCCCCCGTGTAAGGCTGCACGTAGTTGCAACAATCCATTGTCTCTATCTTTTCTGTACCTTCTGTACTTCTTTAAACTCTTCTGAACCTTTCTTTCTGAACCTTTCTGTACTCTTCTGTATGTTTCCTTCTATTGCACAGGTTTTCATCAACAGATTAGAATCAATACCTTCCTATCTTCTAAATATTTCCTACTCCTTTACACTCTTTCACTATATCTTAGACCTTATATCTTCTAGAATTTCTAATTCCCAATTGAGTAGTAGAGAAAATCTTCTAAATGGAAGAACCAGAAGTTGGCAACTTGATATAGTCAATATCTGTACTGGTCGCACATCAACGACCCAGGAAGACCTCGTTGAGACGACCGAGCACGAGGAAGGCCCTTCCGGAAGACCCTGCAGTGTCGGCGACCCATCAAGTAATCACAAAAGGAGTTCATTTTGAACAATTTACTAAATCAAGAATACGTTGACTGAATATTAGGTATAATTTTCCAATCCGCTGCAGTTTTCATGTCGGAATTGCACCTGGGGACGTCGATCTAGATGCGCCATGCTGATCGCCATGGCTATGTTGATGTGTACACTCTTTACTTCTCACGTGGCTGCGCACCAAACAAACCTCATCGACCCTCTTGATACACTATCTAAATATTTTACCTCAGACCCTTATCCTCATTTCAAAAGTCAATTTGGAAAGCTATGATATGGGTTTGTAAACTTATTCCTGGCTCGATGATGTTTTCCTGGTACGAGATTCTTCTCTTAATTTCAAAATGTTCTGATGAATGTTTTTCTGGTTGCTGGTTCTTGTTTTGATACGATAAATCTGATCTAGTTTCACAATCCTCTTTTGATTTCTTCTGGCTTAAAAACTCTTGATTCCAAAACAACACCTTGAAACCAAAACTCTCCTGATGTAAGAGATTTATCCTGCTCCTAAAATCCAACCCTGACGTTAAAATCTTCAAGAAGATTCGAGAACCTCGTCTGTTCTCGTCTGAATGAAACTCACAACACTCGAATCAATTTACTTTTTGATTTCTCCATGAAGTGGTTTCATGAGGTGCCAACTTGGTCCAACAAATCAGGAGGACACCGCACACGTTACCGCGCGTTGTCGAAGGTCGGTGGGTACACAATGCGGAGGACAGCACGACGAGAGGGACACACTTGCTGTGGAAGCTATATAGTGCTGGAGTTCGCTCTATATAGAACGCAAGAGCGGATAAGCGAGCGACAGAGACGGATACTGAGGGAGAGAGTGGAAAGATGTGGGTGGATTGATGTGAGAGGGAGATGAGGAATTGAGGGAAAAGGAGAGTCTCCTGGGATAGAATATGTGTGAGGGAGAGAAAAAGAGAGAGGGTGAAGAGAGGTTACGTTGTGGCGCGCCGTCGCGCTTCTTGTTCGATGAAAACTCTCGCGGATCGGCGGTAGACGCTAGGCGCTAGCGCCTAGCGCCTGCTGCGCTGTCCACCCGACACCACCCACCTATATCAATACACAGTCTATATGTATATTGTATATCTCGGCACCCGCGTAAAACCCTGTATATCCATCCTACCCAGACATGAGAAGTACCAGAAAAAATAAGGATCGAGGAAGATTCATCATTTTGGGCGGTCTTGAGATTTTAGGAGTTGACAGAAAAGTTCTTCAGAAAGGTACATCAGAAAAGTTCTTCATTCCGATCAGTGATATTCTAAGTGATTCTTCAGGTGACTGAAGTTGTTGACTTCTCATTAAATCTTTTGCAGATTATCTTGATCCTTACGTAAAAGATTATGACAGCATCAGTTAATTTTGTTCTTGTTTGCCATGCAAAGTATGATGTTTATCATGATTTCGTGAATCTTGATAGAAAAAGAAGCTTAAAAAGGATTGCAGACTAACTGAATTTTCGAATGAGAATAATGAACCCATCTTTATTCACTAATTCATTTAATGTACTGACATTATGACCAGTGCATTTCACAACCCACTTGGGTTAATTGTTCAGAAGGTATACAGTCGTTATTTCACGGACAATGAATATTGACCTACATCTAGATTTACTATCTGCCATATGTTATTTGAGTATCATAGAGAAATTAGATCTTTGATCAATAGTTCTAATACCTAAAGTATATCCTCCAATATCCCACTCTATATCCCTATAAATTATACCAGTCATTAGCGTTCCTTAGAGAATTAATTAATATGACAGGATTGATTCTCGCTTCAATATTTCTCTATTACTCTCCCAAACCCTAGGGATACTGATCTCTATTCCCTGGACAATTCGTTATCCCTTGACCTGTATGTATAATGGTCTATTCGCTTTGTGATCATTGAATTAGATGACCTATTACATTGGGAAGGGTTAATGGTCCCTGGTCCCTTGATCGTCTATTAACTGCACTTTCAAGACGTGATATACTGGTGAGCTCTTCATTCGAGGTCGATGAAAAGTTCATATGAGGCTTGGAAATCGTCTCAAGAATCTTTCATCCCATGAATGCAAAATCGATACTCTTTACAGTATGGAAGGCACCGATTTTGACTTTTAGGTAGAGATTTTATGGTGGAAGGCTCCTTGGGTCGAGAGGTCGAGATGGAGTAAAGCTTATAGAGAATGTGCTTTCTGAATTGTTAGTGTTAACAGATATTGATGGATTTAAAGGTCGCAGATCGATCTAGATCTTAGGTTTCCACGATTGCATGTGATTATAAATGTTTGCCGATAAATGCCAGAATTGCAGCTATTATTCTTCCAAAAAATGTTTTTTATGATTTCTGTCATGAATAAGTGGTTCCTAGAAATGGTTTAAGATGATATTTGATGATTTGTCTTTCAAATAATTGCAGTTTTCGAACAGATAGATGGAAAAGCATGAGCTTTTAGCTCATGCTTTAGCTTTAGCTCTACAGCTAAAAATTCTTCAGTCTGATCCATTCTTGATATCCGCGCTCACTGACTTTTTTCATCAAATAATATGGAACCGTATCTAAGGTATCATCCGTCTGCTTGATCCTCCTTTTCCGGACAGTTTGCTTTCTTTGAGGGTGTTGGGTTGAGCGAGAACCAGTATTGGCGAGGATGTCGATGCAGGAGCAGGTGCACATGTCCGTGGAGTATTATTCCCCGGTGGATGAACGCGTGCATGTGAGAGAGAGAAAAGGAGAGGGTCGAGAGATGGAGAGAGAGAGAAAGGTGCGTGGCAGAACCGTGGAGTCGCGTCGCAATCAATACCTCTGGTCCCCGACCCCCGTCACTCACCCGGCAACCTCCGCGAGAATATTCCCTCCCTCGACCCCCTTGGTGCCCTCAAATACCCCACCGACCCCGCTAAACCTCCTTTCTCAACCCTTCCCCTTTACTCCTCTTTTACTCCCCCTTCGTCACACCCTGTCAACCGACCCGAAGTTCTTTATACTGATCGAAGTTGCTTATGTTACCAGAATATTGTTACCGGTTCTGAGATTCTAGAAGTGAAGATATCTAAGAAAGTTTCTTGGAGATGATTGGAAAATTTCGCGTTCTTGGGGGTCCTAGTGATAATACAGCTGGGATAAGGTCGTAAATTGGGTTATCGAGGTCATACAAGTATTGATGTAGTACGAGGGAAGTTAGGCACATTTGAGCGATATTGATACATTTGTGGGAACGAGGGCAAGGGGATAGAAAATGTTTTTGTAACTGTTGGATAAATACTTTGTTGTGAATGAGTTTATTTCTGCAATGCCAAAAAATGTTATTATATTTTTTTGTGCTTGAATAAAATGTCTTTGGAGTCTTTTTGATAAGAAACAAATAGACGACAATTTCACTGCAGTAAAACGACTGATTCATTTCAATTCTTTTGATCAATTTCACCCCTGTTGACAACACGGTAATTAACTCTTGACAATAGCACAAGGGTCTTCAAAGAGGGGTTGCTGAAAATTCTTGAGACTATTAAATCCGGTTTTACAGAGTTAGTCATTTTTTTCGAATCAGTTCGTTAGGTAAAATTTGATGCACGCAAAATGAGTTTGTCTACCTTTCTTAAAATTTCAACATAGGTGAATAAAATAAAAGAATTAAAATTAAATGATAAAATGTTTGATGGAGTAAGAATAGCGATGTAGTGGAAAGAGCGTTCTTTTCATAGTAGAAAAGTTTGCATCAAAGTGGGATCGATAGCGTTTTCAGTATCGCGCAGAGTCGATGACTCTCGTATCAAGTTGAGGAGAGTGTCAAGCTTGGCGTAATTACTCCAATCGATTCCCTTCGCCGCCTTCGTGAGGCTGCAACGGAGACTAATCACGTGAAAGTAATTTTCAGCGGTGGTCCCATCGATTTAATCTGGTTTACATGCGTCGCCAGACGAATCAACATTTCGAAAGAATCGTGTCTGTCTGCGAGCTTTACCTTGTACACGCCTTAGCCGAGACTGATATTGATTTTGGTCTGCATTGGTGAAGTGGTTAAAAATGTTGAACGGTACAAGAGCGACCTATGCCTTTGACAACTTCTCACCTCATGAATCCAGATGCATTCACGAAAAAAAGTATTTCAATAAAATATCACGCGAGGGCTGTTTTATTGACGAGGGGCCGTTTACTGCAGGAATTAATGATTTTCCATATGTACTTACTATCGATTCAGAATCAATGTCTCATCAAAAGATTTTTCAGAAACATGTGGGGAATCAGTTGCTCACGAATATAAATTCGTTGAGCTTCATGAAAGGAAATAAATACATTTGAAAAAAGGAATAAATAAAATAAAATGTTCGGTTTACCAGGATATTTTCTCTTGTGCTCTGCATCAACTTCTTTTGACAAAGCGAAGTACCTTTCCTTGACGTCCTTTGACATATTCTTCCAGAGAACTCCCAACCTGCGAGTGTATTAAATTAATAATATTTAAAAATATCATTTATCAAAGGAAAATTGATAATTTTATTGGAAGACAGGATTATAATGAGCTATTCAAATTAAAGAGGGGTTGTTACGTATTACTTTGAAAAACAAAAGGGTGCCAGTGACACAACTTTTCCGCGTAAACGTGACCTTTTGTTTCTCAAAAGCACAAAGGTTTCTTGTCGTTTAAAGCAATTTCTTCAAAGGGAAATGAACTATTATTGAGTCAAAGGAAATCTCATATATTGTTTGAGATTTACAAGCATCGTTGATGTAACCGTTTTGTTACATCTCTTATTGTTGGAAGCTTTAGAACAGATGTTTGTAAGCTTCGAATCACTCAAAAAAACGATTAGTTAAGTTAACTAGAATTTTCGGTTAAATATACCCTAACTATTTTTTCTGGATAAAGTAACCAGAATTCTGATTAGTTTAATAAGAATTACTAGTTAAAACAACTATATAGAATGCTGGTTAAATCAACCAGAATTCTGGTTACTTTAACCAGAAAAAATAGTTAGGGTATATTTAACCCTCCGTCCTTACCCTGGGTCAATTTTACCCATACATCAACTTTGGTTGTGTATTTCTTTCTGGAAATTCCAGAAAATTCAAAAAAAAGAAACTTCAAAAAAAAAAATTCAAAAATTCAAAAAATTTTTTTTTAATAATAATTAATTTAACAAAATTTTTTTGATCAACCTAGCAAATTCTGGATTAGTTAAATTACATCTCAGAATTTTTTCAAGTCAATCAAATGAATCGCTATGAAATGGTGCGCGATCAAAAAGTGCCAGGGTCAAATTGACCCTGAGTAGGGATCTCGTTCGAAAAAATAAGTGTAATGACGGAGGGTTAACTTAAATAGGCGTTTTTTTGAGTGAATTTTATATGAAATTGAATATTTCTATATTTTAAGTGAAATTTGACTTTCTCGAAAACTAGAGGAATTATTTATAACAATTTCTATTAAGAAAAGAAAGAGACTAGCCTAACGCTGATGTCCTTGTTGGATTCTTTGGGATTTTGTAGAGCCAGTTTTCTCCTCCACTCATTTGCAAATAGCATAAAAGCATTTGCAGGCCTGGGAATTTTCTGTTTTCCCGGGACATTGCTTGCGCATTTTCCCGCGTTGTGATTGCGGTCGATTGGCATCTTCCGGTGTACTTGCACCTGAATATAGTTTGTAGAGAGTTCTTGCTTTCGAGGTACCTTAGCTTTTGGTTCAACGGTTATTTGTTGTCTCTTTGTTGCCCCAGTGCCATTGTTTACGTTCCCATTTCTCTCCGTCAAAACACCGATCAGCTGATCCGGTGGAGATGCATTCGAAGTGGGGATACTGAGATTGGAGTTATTGGTCTGTACTTGGGCATGAGCAATTGCAGTACAGGGGCCTTTTGACGCGCCAGAGGCGCTAGATTCCTCTGATGTTTCCACCCGGACTTGAGATGCTGCAATCAATAAAATTGATACATTTATGTATAAGAAAT
This sequence comes from Synergus gifuensis, assembly GCA_904066015.1. Classification (NCBI taxonomy): domain Eukaryota; kingdom Metazoa; phylum Arthropoda; class Insecta; order Hymenoptera; family Cynipidae; genus Synergus; species Synergus gifuensis. Next base: position 1,943,649 of record CAJFCO010000030.1, read on the forward strand.
GTATGTGATACGAAATTTGATTTCAGCTGCGCGACCTGTATGGAAAAATTTCGTGGAGTTGGCCAGACCGTCTTGTCTGTTAAGAATTTGAACAGAAACAAAAGACGACAAAAGACAGTCTGGCCGGTCTGGCCAATGCTCTGAAATTTTTCCACATGGGGACAAGTGCATTCTGCATATTCAGGGTATCTACTAAATTTTGCCCACGAAATTCCCGGACAATTTCCGCATTTTTTAATAATTTCTAAGAATTTCAATTTTAAGCCAGAAACTGCAATTAAACATAGAATTAATGAATTTCAAGAAATTTTAAGTGATTTTAGGAAATTTCAAGAGATGTTTGATGATTTTAAAGAACTTGACGGGATTTTACAAAAACGCTGAAGAATTGTATGATTTTTAAGAAACTTCACAAGATTATATGTGATTTTAAGGAATTTCAAGGGAATTTAAGCGATTCACAACAATTTAAAGGATGTTAAAGGATTCAAAGAGATTTTAAGTTATTTTAAGAAATTTCAAGGAATTTTTAAGGATTTCAAAAAGATTTTAGGATATCAAAGAAATTTCATAAGATTTCAAGATTTAGGAAAATTTAAAGAGTTTTAAGAAATTTCAATTGATTTTAGCGAATTTCGAAAAATTTCGAAAGATTTTAAATGACTTCAAAATGTTAAGGGATTTAAAAATATACAGAAAAGTTTAAGGATTTTCAACAAATTTTACAGGATTTTTAAATTTTGAATAAAAATATTTTAATTGATTATTCGGAAAAGTTTTTTTCCAAACCAGAAATGCACTTCTCTCATCAAACTTACCGAAAATAGAATCAAGGTCAATTCCCGCATTCCTTAAATTCCCAGACAATTCCAGGAACTTATTAATTCTAGGAAGTAGATACCCGGATATTTTAATGTATGTGGACTATACAATATACAATATACTATACTATACAATCACATTATACCTATTCACGATTTTTTTACATTTTGCTAGAAACATTTTTTATTTGAAATCCAGAAACTTTTTACAACATTTAAAAAAACACAGAAAAAGTAATCAATGTTGGCCAGCCATTTGCTTCAAAACTTGATTTCTTAAATAAAATTATTAGTAATTACATTTTTATCATAATATAAATCATTCCTGAATTAATTCAGTAATACATATGCTGTTATCTGAATTAAATTATTAATAATAAATTAATCTAAATCATCAAATGTTTTCAATAATTAAGTGAAAATAAAATAACGAATAGAAGCCATCTATGAGAGCTACTTTTTTTCTCTTTTTAAAATCATGGGTCGAAAATAAAATTAAACTTTGGAAATAATATTTAAAATTTGAAGTAAATTTAAAATTAGGAACTATTTCTGGAAATTCAAATAATTATATAAACTTAAAAAAAAATTTTCATTGACAAACGCCTTTCATTTACCTTTCGCTTTTCTGATGAAATCTTTAAGGATATCATGTGCCTCCATTCTTCAAAAAATAAACTGCCGAGATCCTCTATGCAAAACGAGATTGGTTAACTTTAACAATTGATTTTACAAAACGGACAGCATTATTAATTACAAAAGCATTATATTTTACGTTGAAGATAGCGGTTGTTGAAAGAATGTGAACTATGTCAAATCCGTTTGTCTTGAGTGAATAAAAACGGTTCGACGTGAGATCAACGCTTAGCGAGACGACTGTTATGAGGACTGACGATCACGAAACAATTGAAAGCATATATTATCATCAGCGCCAAAATTTGCTACATTCACGTTTTTTTTGTACCATTCTTGTTAACCTTAAAAAGTACTGATATTCTATTTTTAAGAATTTTACGTATTATTTTCATTTTTTCGTATTGAAAAATAAAAACTGTGAAATTAAAATTAATTTGTAATAAAATGGAACATGTAATTTCATGTAAATGTCCGAAAGGCATTGATTATTATGGTGTTTTGAATTTGCAAAAGGACTGTGAAATTACGGATATTCAGAAAGCGTGAGCTTTTTTATACATAAATCAATAAATAATTATAATTATAATTATTTTTAATTTATAAATATTCTTTATGAATTTATTTTCATAATTTCAAAATTTTTTACAAAATCGTCCCTTTCTTGTTACGCCATTTCTTTGAACTAATTACATGTCGTATTTTTTAGGACAATTTTTTCTGCACCGTCCTCTTATTTATTATAATTTCAAATGAATAAATTTCATCTAGAATGAGGACTTCGTGTTTAATCGCAATTTTCCTTTGACCCTAAAACCTAAAGGGCAATTCATTAATTAATTCGAAAGTTTACTGTGACACGCCTTTCGTCTCCAACTCTATAATTACGGAAATGACATGATATAAGCTAGGAACTTAATTAAATTATAGTGACCGATTTTTTCAGATGCTTTTGAAAATTAGACTACATGCCCAGAAAAATTGTTTCAATTTTTAAAGAAAAACATTTTTATTTAATATTAATATTAAATATTAATATAAATATTAAATATTAAAATTTCTATTAAATTTTTCCTACTTGGAAATATTTTCTCTTTTAAAGGATATTGAGAAAATACTCGAGTAATAGGAAGTTTATATGGGATCACAGAAGTAATATCTGTTTTGATCTCAAGAAGGACTATTGTCATAAAATAAGCGGTGAATTCTTCTTTCAGATTTAGACGTTTGGCCATTCAATATAATCCTGCGAGGCAAAAAGATAAAAGCTTCGAGGTTGTTTTTGGTTTGATTGCAGAAGCATACGACGTCCTGTCGGATCCTCTCAGACGGGCAGTTTATGATCAGTATGGCGAGGAAGGTTTAAAGAGAGGTGTACCAGGGCCTGAAGACTATATACAACCCTACGTTTTCCATGGGGAACCATTAAAAACCTTCAGGTCAATAATCGTAATCTAAATTTTAAAATTCAAAAATTCCAAATCTATCCCTTTACTAAAATCTAATTTTATCTTATCTCTCTTTTTATCACACAAGATTCCTGTTACAGTCATTACCAGCATTTAAAACCCTCAATGGTTCTCTTCCGTACTAAAAGGGTTCGTGTCCATGATAAATTAGAGAAAGGCCTAAAATAAATATTACATGTGGATTAAATATTATAATAGATCTCTTTACTTATTTTTAAGTATTAAAAGCAATTAATACATCGGAATTAATTATTTATTTAATGATACAGAACCATTGGAGTTTACTCATGTCGGACATTATTTAAACTTTTTGAAAATGTATTAAAAATTCATTTTTTAAACTAAAAGGGAATTTTTTGGAACGGCGAGCCCATATGCTGATTTATTGAATATCCTTGAAAATCCTTTGCCCCTTTATGAAACTTCGGAAGGACGTGGAATCAAGTGCAAAGAAGAGCCTTTAATTAAGCCCTTATACTTGACTTTATCTGAGGTTCATTCTGTCACTTATAAATTTTTACTTTCTGCATATCAGTAGATATTAAATTTTGTCTGAAGCATTGGAAATTTTTCATTTTATATTATATTTGCATATTTTAAAATCCAAATCAAAAAAGGCATTTACGTTAAAGCATTTAAATATTTACTTTTTTTTTTAAATTAATGATTATGTGCACATGTAGGTATTTTTTGGGGGATTGAAAAAAATGAAAATACAAAGACTAATCTTAGTGGGAGATGACAAGTCCAAATCAGAATTGAGGGAAAAAATTCTTACAATACCTATCAAGCCTGGATTACCAGCAGAAACTAAAATCGTGTTCCCTGAAGAAGGTGACCAAGGTCCAACTAAAATACCTGGTGAATTTATTTTATAATAATATATAATATTTTTAAGCGAATTTTTAATCAACTAAATTATTGTTTGAAAATGAAATCGGCTTCATTCCAATTTATACTAATTTAATTCTATTTGTAACATTATTCTTTTATTTTTTCTTCTTTTAAATGTTTTTTGTATTTATTTAATTTAAACTAATAGTGTAAATTGGTATAGCTGACGTAATTTTCATTACGGAGGATCGTCCTCATGATATATTCAAGAGAGATGGGGCCAATCTTATTATGAGTGTCAATGTCTTTTTGCAAGAAGCTTTGACTGGATTAACAGTTACAGTGAATACAATCGATGATCGAATTTTGCGTGTTCCAATTACGTCTGTCATTACGTACGTCAAATTAAATTAAATGAAAATTTATAATGAACTTATCTTATACATATATCTTTTAAAAATCTGTAAAACAGATCAAAGTGATTAAAAATAATATCAGTAACTTATGTTTATAATTTAAAAAGTTCATATTAATTAAGAAAATAATTAATTAATTTCATTGTGGTTTTTCAAAATAGACCGGATTATCAGAAGCGTGTACAAGGAGAAGGTTTGCCAATTGTACATAATCCGAAGGAACGGGGCGATCTATTGATCACTTTTAGTATCGAATTTCCCGTATATTTGCCCATGTCAAGTAAGAATTATGTCAAGAAAGCTTTCAAGGTTTCTCGAGCCACTGATTCGACAGAGGAGGACACCGCGTATATTCATCGATTTATACTTGCTGATAAAATGCGAAAAAACGTGGATGAAGACGTTCCACTTAGAAGAAGTCCCAAAGATGAACTGAATAACTGAATTTGTTAATCAAAAATTGGTATTCAAATTATTTTTAAATACAAAAGTCTTTGAAATTGGATTTTAGACGCTTAAAATTATTTCAAAAAGTTCAATTTTAAAAGATTTCACTCTTTACATTTTAAACTCTTCGCGCGCTTTTTTGAATTCGTCGATAGGAGCGAGCTCTTGACTACGTATACCGACAGAGAATGGAATGCGTAACGGTTAGATAATAATAGAAATCATCTATAGCAAAGATATTTTGTCTATAGACTTTTATCTGAAACAAGCGTAATTAACTAAATTATCTGAAAAGCAACGATACATATCTCGTGAAATCATATGACTCTACCGCACGTGACTTTATTTACAGTCGTCTTACAACTCATGAATATGTATGGTGCAGTTTCGTGTGAAATGATAACGAGTAAATCGGCGTTGGACGGGAAATGCATAAATTTGTTCATTCTTTTGTCGACTTATGATGTCTTTGATCACTAAACTGTTGTCGTCGAGAAAAAGTTTCACTAAGCAGAGTGTCGTGGAAAGTAACTCGCCGCTAAATATTGGGATTGGGGCCAACGATAGGTGAGAATTATTAGCCCAGATCAGAACCGTTTTCCATTTTTCTCCTAAGTTTTTCTTTTCCCTTTGTTTTTCAAAGTTTTCAATCACTTTGCATTATATTTCATTACTTTTTACATTTGACTGTGTTTATTTTGATCGAAAATATGGTAAACTATAAAACTACGCTTTCAAATAATCAAATGTTATATATCTATATATTTCGAAAGCGAAGAAAGTTGTATCTAATGTATCTGGTTGTATGCATTATGGATATGAATGGATTTGGCCCATATTCAATCCATTCAATCATTCAATGCAATAAAATTCTAACCTAACTTATTCTTGTAACTTGTTGATAAAATCATTGAACTGTCAAGATTCTGTGTTTACATATTTCAATTATGGTGATCATATTGTGATTGAATTCGATAAAGATTTTGCTACTTGAAAAAAGAAAATTCATTAGTTTTTAGGCAAACTGGAGTAGAATAGCGAAGTTGGTTTAAAAATTGTAAACAAATTTATTACATATGTGTATTTCAATGTCACTGCTATCTTATCTTTTTTTCATTATTGGTCACTCTTTTATTAATTCAAATCGAAATCAAGATCAATTGACAACTCGTGACCTATATTGAGATTTTTGCGCAACAATTACTTATCAAGAAATTAAAATAAAAGTTCTTAAAATTACAGATTTCTTTTATTTTTGCTTATTAAGCGCTGTCTTTCAGAAATAAATTTTACATATTTGTTTTACTTCTTCAAGTCTAGAGATACAGGTAAAAATTATATTAAAAAAAAAGAAAAGCAATTATAAAAAATGATTAAAATAAATTAAACTTTAGAAATTGAGGTGTGATACCTATTTCTATTTGATAATATAAACCATAGAATTAATACTAAATAAAATTCGCAGGACATTGTTACACTTCGGAACTGATCAAGTACGAATATTATTATTTCGTGAGTGTGAGTGGCGTGGAAGGAAACTTCTTTTCGATTCTTTGACTGTAGAAAAGTCAGAGTCCAAAACTTCTCCTTCATTTTGCTCCATATTTAAGAGTGATACAGACAAAAGATGCAAATCTTCAACGGAAAAAGTGAACGGCGTTTGCGAGGTATTTTTCATTAATAAAAATATTGAATTAAAAAGAAATTATCTTATTCTAATATTTTATTTACAATTTTATTTTTGATTCACAGCACGAAAAACTCGCTTGCGACGATGTGAGTTTATTAAGCGAGATGGTCTTTGGCACAGTAGCTATGACATACAGAGGTCCATCATTTAAGGTGATTTGAAATTTTAATACTTCTGAATCTGTTAATTTACAGTTCCTAAATTTGTAATGTTCTTCAAATTGTGTATCTTTTTATTTAGATCCATGCAATAAATTCACCTGCATGTATTATGAGTACCAAAGTCTTCCCAGCATCAGAACATAGTGTTTGCAGACAAAGGTGATTTTTCTTAAACGAACATTCATATAATGAAATCAACGACACTGAATCAATAAATAATAGGCATTTGATTTCTTTTTAGTGAGAAAAATTTAGAAGAAGCACACACTACCAATATTGACTCCAATTCCAGCAATGCCAGCGTGCGAACACATTGTACGTAAAATTTGAAATTGTACCTATTAAATTAATTTGCTATTTTATGTAATTCTTAACAAATGAAAGCGTTTTATTTTATCATAGACTCTCGGCCCAGTTCTGGAAATTTATCAGGAAACAGTCTCAGTCCAGAGCTCAGAAAAAACTCGACCTGTTCGAGTACAGGAAGTGGATGGGACATAGATGTAAATCTTCCTCTCGGTAGTAAGTTTAATTAATAATTTTATCTTCAACTAATAATAACCTTTATTAAAAATCATGTCTTCTCACTTTTCAAATATTCTCATTAGGTGCTCATTCACTCGACAGCAACTGCTCCTCAGGAGTTGGTAGCAGTCTATCCAGCCTTCGAAGAAGATGGATAAGAGCAATATCAACTTCCTTGAGTCGTTCGGAGTCGGATGATTTATTTGGACACAATGGCGATAATACAAATGAACAGGAGAATCACAATCGCCGGCACAAAACGAGACTCGGACTTGCTATGCTGATTCAACTTACACGAGGCCATGAGAAGTAAGCAATCTTAACTCGGATTATATTATTCAGTTTTAGTTGAACAGAAGTATTTTAAAATAATGTTATCATGAATCACAAAAAATCTCTTTACCTATTTAGAGAAATGGAGACAAGGCTCTTAGAACATGCGGCCCTGTTAGAGGGAATGCTGGATCGATTACGTCTTTCTTGTACTGATTCCAACAAAGGCCAGGATAATGTTAAAGGGAAGGGATTGATAACTCGATTGCACCGAGCATCATCCTGTTGCACGATTTGGTTATTACGTCTCCTCATGGATTCTGCCAACTCCACTACCCCATTATTGTGGCACGATGCAATGCTGAATACTACATTCCCTAAAGAACAGAGAATCAACATAATACATCACGGACTCCAAGAAATGTGCCAACTTCTTGAAAACATCGACACCAAGTCCACAAATTTGTAAGCTATTAAGAAAAATTCACAGCCCATATAATTCACAAAATTTTAAATTTACAATTATGTAAAATAATTACAAAAATACTATTAAAATATTTTTTCAGTTTCCTGAGTACGATGGTAACTGCCGTTTTGACTCATCATCTAGGTTGGGTTCACACAGTTCTCTCAGGTTTCAATTGCCAAATGGTAGAAAAATTGCGAAAGCAATATCCTTGCAATCCTTTGTGGGCCCAACTCGGAGATTTATACGGCGCTTTAGGAAATCCAGTAAAGGTTGTTCACACCGTGATCGCTGGAGATCCAGACAAGGCAGATATAATCAATTCCATTCTGACTTTTTTAACTTATTTCATTCGCAGTGGAATCGTAAGAAAACAATACGAACGTCGCTCTTCTTCCCAGCAAGACGTCCAAGAGGCGATAGTTCTTTTAGACCAAATAAAACTGAAACATCCTTCATTATTTAAACCCTGCATTTCTAACAATTCAAGGCTAGAAGCTCATGGAAAGACGTCGAAACGACGAGTCGATTCTACGAAGTGCGACTCCCCTGATCCTGGAACTTGCGAAGACAGGAAAAAAATCGAGCCAATGGCCTCGAAATTAAAAAGAAGCAACACTCTGCAGAAAAATCTTGACACTTTGGTTATTGACCCTCCGAAAGTGGAGTTTGATTTGTATTCGAAGGATACGATTGAAGAAAAAAGCAGTGCTACCAGCAAAGTAAAGATAATAGTTAGTGAAATATCTTCTTCTGAACTTGGGAAAGACCCAAGTTTGCATCAAGGAACTGCGTTGCAAGAATTGGAGAAGAAATTTGACTACGAGGTGGATGAAGCTTTTATGGAAGCGAAACTTGATTCCCTTCAAAGGAATCAAATGAGCGAGATGAGTAAACTAAACTTTGGTAATTTGGGAGATGTTCTCTCTCATCCTTCCAATGTTGATTTCTTTAATTCAAGCGAACAATCCCAGGTTTATTTCACATTAGGAGAAGAGGAAAAACCTCTTAAGTCAAGATTACGTCCTGGATGTAAATGCCAATGTGCCTTTACATTTACGAGGGTTCCAAGCACATCCGCTGATCTTCCAGAAGGTGTTTTAAGAAAAATTATCCAAAGGAATTTTCCAGAGTCTTCTAAAAATATGCAACCTCCTCTAGAAACAGCTTCGAGTGGATCCTTAGGCTTTTGTTTAAAATGTAGTAGAAATAATTACGTATCCTCGCAAAGTTATGAGAATAGTAAACTTCATCTTGAAACTCCTACAAACGCTACTGAGGTTCTTCGCAGTTGTGGTAATTCTGGAGGTAATGAAGGAATGTGTTCATTGCCTTCGAATAGCCTTGAAGCTTTGTTGGAAGCAAGTAATGTAATTGAACTGCCAATGCCACGTTCTAATAAAATTTCTTTAGGAAAGAAAAAAACGAACGAAAATGTAGGATTTACGAGCACTTTGATAAGTAGAAAGGTGCAGATTAATGAGAGTAAAAATTCGTTTTCTGAAGTTTTTGGATCAGGATATACTTGGGGATTAGTAATGCAGGGTCTGGTTAAAAAGAAGAAGTCAAGGAAAAAAAACAAGGATGAAAACGAGGTGATCATTGATCAGGAAAAGAAGGAATGGTGGCGTCCGATGAGAGAAGAGGTGGAAATTAATGCTAAATTTCCTTTGGTGGATCAACCAGTTGCTGAAGCTCTTTGCATTTTAGCTGATCTCGATACATGGCAAATTGGACTTTTGTCTAATAATTCGCCTCTCCATAACCCGCCTCTTCCAATCGGAATGTCTCGACTTGTTGCCAATATGCTAGAAGCCTTTATGTATATATGGAAAAAGTATCGATCTCCAGAACATGTAAGTTTTTCGCTATTTTTTTCTGGTATCTGGTCATATTTTTTATTTGAACTTAATTTAATTTAATTCAATTTAATTTCAGTGTGTTAGACTTTTGGAGAGTCGATTGCGGGAGATGTGGTTGAGAAGTGAAACTTTGGCAGAAATGCTGATGACTGTCGATCCTTGTGATGTAAATGTGAATAACCTGAAGAATTCTCTAGATCTAGATGCTGCTGACTTGCCACTTTTACTCGCAGTGGCGACAACCCATTCACCACAAATCGCACAAAAGTTCGGCTTAACTTTAGCTTGAATTTCAAAATAGTTTCGCATTATTACTGCCACTTTAAAAGCGTCTCTATTAAGAAATATCTCTCAGAAAACATCAGACTCATTAACGTCAAGAAGCATTTTCATATTGTGTTATTCGTTGTGTGTCGATACTTATTTTTATGAATGGGGTGGTGAATGATTCACCGGAACGAAAGTGGTAGTTGTATTTATTATTTATATATGAACATTTATTTATAACTTCGAAATATGCTGTCTGACACGAGTAGAAGCAAATGACGTTCTTATCCCTAATTTTAGATAATCTTAACTTCAGGAATTATTTTCGTAATTCTAGGCGACTAAATTAGAGTCGCTGTAAACGTGAAAAGATGTCGAATTTTTTAAAAATTCAAGATTTTTCATGCAGGGTAAAATGCGATAAAATTGCAGACTTTTGATACTTAAAATTAAAATGATTTAAATTTAGATCTCTTTAAACAAAATTAAGATTATCTGCTAATTTATTTTGTTTTCGTCTCATGGACTTTTTTGTGATTTAAGTGTTTTTGTGAACTTTTTAAAAGTTTCTTTTGCAAAGTACTAAATTATTTTTCAAAATTCATTTTTATATAATTTATTGTTTTCGAAATGGAAATTTTTTTAGAATAAGGAATTAGTGTTTTCGTTGATACTGAATGTGAACAAGAGAGTAAAATTTAAGGTACATTATGACTTTTTACAATGCAGCAAATATCATACAATAAACCGTTGTACTCTTAATTCACCGCGATGAATAAACCATTATTTTCTACAAATTCGATGGACATTTTTTGTTGGAGAAAGAAACCATTCTTGCTCTTTATTTTATCTATATAAATTTCAAATTAATTTAGTAAACAAAGTCTTCCGTTTCCCGTTCACTTCGCTTTAGTCATTTTGATTTGCTTTGATTCTTCTACTTCTATTGTTTTAGTTACTGGTTTTCTGTCACTTGGGACGTTTGTCAAAATTTTACAATCCATTTAATAGTTCTAAATTGTAAATTTTTTAGAATATTTTCAGTCATTTTCCATTGAAATCATGCAAATTTGTGCACCGCAACCGTAAGTTAAAATATTTTATTCTTTTAATTATATTACAAATTGGAGGCTAAAATTTGTGTGAATTTTTATGTTACTATTAGTTTAATTTCTTATTTATAAGATTTATTTTCTATTTAGCACAAAGCGTGAGAGACCACTGTCGATTATTGAAGCAAAAAATAAAATTCGGGTAAGGACACAAGGAAGTTTATTTTGTAATTTTAGTAATTCAATTTTTGATGTGAAATTTATTTATTTCAGTTAGGACACGATGCAAGTTGTAACTGTTGCTGCTGTTGTGCTCCTCAGGCAAAATGTTACGTAAGTAAAATCGAATTTGAGTAGTTATCAATAATTAATAAATTTAAGATTGGATTATTTCATTTTGAATTTTTATTGTTTTATAGAAATACGTTCAACCGGATGTTCCAAAATCTTACGCACCTGTCAAGGTAAGAAATATTTAATTAATGGAAATAAAATAAAATTATAATATTTTCGTTTTATTATATTATTTTAGTACTATTGGAAACCCGATGTGCCGATGGAGGACAAGACCACTTACAGATTATCATTTTGGGAAGGTCCTAGTCATCCTGTTGAGCCTTTTCGACCTGATGATTGTTTAACAGTTGGAGATGGTCCTATTTCTGATGAAACTACGCATAGAGTGAGAAATCTTTGATTTATTATATTCCTAATATAATTATATTTTGCTAATGATTATTTTAAATTTATTAAATATAATTTTCAGTTGAGTTACTTAGGAAATTGGTGTGTACAACCGGAAACTAAAATGGTACCCTGTGAAAGACAATTGTTAGGCAGAGGACCAATGCAAGATGTTACCACTCAAAAACACGATTACACATGGAAAACTATACCAAAGACTGAATCAATGAAAACACGACAGAATTTGTATTGTCCTTGTGCATCAATGTCAGGTAACTTAAAAAGAATATATATTATATTATATATTATATTATATATAATATATATAAGAATATATATAAGAATA
>CAJFCO010000030.1:1955694-1994331 GCA_904066015.1 Synergus gifuensis
TATATATATATATAATTCGTAATAAAATATGTAATATTTTTTCAGATGATACGACATATAGATTGAGTTATTATAATTCTACGTGTCTCGTACCTGTTCAGTCTTATAAACCAATTAAAAAATACGAAAAGTCTGATGTACCCATGGAAGGATGCACCACTTACAGATTAAGTTATTGGCCTACCCAAATGCCTATGAAGGTAATAAATATTAATATTCTCTAAATGGGCTTTCTCAAATTAAATAGAAAATTATATTTCTTTTAAAACTAAATTTGTATACAAATTGAATGGAATTTTTATTTATTATTGTAAGCTCTATTATTTAATAAAATTTGAAAATAAATTTCAGGAGGATCAACCATGGAATATGAAAAAAGAATATCATCCGCCAGTTACTCCGATGGATGACTGTACAACTTATAAATTGAGTTATTGGCCCAATTGTGAGAAGCCTAGGAAACCCTTTACTTTAAAGGAATCAGATAACTTGTTGAATGCCTCCTGCTGTTTTGATGACAACACGACTTACAAACTGAGTTTCTTTGGATGTGGTGGTGACAAACCGGATCCGATAAAGCAACCGGAAAACATAGTTTTCTCACGTTGTCCACTTTCCCTCGACACCACACACAGAGTATTTCTTTTATCTCATATCTTTTTTCTTAATTTTCGCGTAATCATATTATTTAGAATTGCCTTTAGATATTGAAATATTCGTTATAAATTTATTTTACAAACAAATTTAAATAGTCATCCTTATTAGATTCCTGAAAAAAGATTGCTATGTTAAACATTATCGTAAAATACTTTTAATGAAATTTTTTTAACTATTCTTAACTTTATTTTTTATAATTATTGTTTCTTTGTTCTTATTAGTTGAGCTACTTAGGCAACTGGTGCGTAAAACCGGAAGCCAAAATGGTACCATGCACTCGAGATTTACTTGGTAGAGGACCAATGCAGGACGTAACGACACAAAAACACGATTATACATGGAAATACAATGTTCCCGGTTCTGGTTTTCGACCCGAAGACAATCTCACGTTTTCGTCACTACCCCTCGAATGTAAGTGTGTATTATAAATTCTATACTATGCAATCTGTGATAAAAATGGCTAGGATTGCTACTTAGATAAATAAGATTTACATATATAGAAGAAGTAAATTGAGAGGGCTTTTCTACTACTTTTCACTCTGTTCATACTTACCCGCAATCGCATTTAAGATAACTTTTTACGACTTTCATTTCGCGGTTAAAAGATCATTGCCTCCGGATTACTCACTTTTACATTGCTTGTATTTTATATAGGCTTTGATATTCCGATCATTAACCCACATGGGAAAGATGCAATTTAAAAATTTTATTTTAAGGTGAACAACTCTTGAGCAACACTAGTTATAAATTTTTGCCCAGATAAAGAACATAAACTTTTTTGCTAAATTAAAATCCTTAATTATTATTGTATTTTTCAACCTTTGCCTTTTTCTCTTTTATTTACATATTTTAATAAGCTGATTATAGCTCTTAATTATTGTCTTCAATTTGTTACTGGAGGTCAAAATCGAAAGGGATTTTCTAAATTAGTTTATTTTGGACTAATCTAAAATTTATCAAATAAATAATAATTGTACTTTAAGACCCCAAGACTTGGCATTTATAACATTGCAGCTCTACAGAAATCTTGTCATAATATACGAATAGATTCCCAGAGAATTTATTTCACAATTGTTGCGAAAATTCTCTCACTCCCACATAACATTGTTTATCTTCGTGATTCAAGTTTTGCCTAATTATTCATCGCGCATCAATCCTTTCCTCTTTCAAAATAAAAGTGAGAATTCATTCTTCTTGACATGAAATATGAATTAATCATTTCCTTTCCTTTGTCGTATTTTCTTTGATATTTTTATATATGGTGGTTTTTTTCTTGCTTGACAATAAAGTTCTTGGAAATTTTCATAACGTGGGTGTTTAATTCGATGTCTAATTTTACATATTATAGAATAATGTCTTCAATGGATATTAACATAAACTTTTTTGCAGGTTGCACGACAAATAGATTGTCATTCATACCGAATAACTTGAAATCATTGGTTCCGAATAAGTCTTATAAACCAGTTAGAATGTATCAACCATCTGATGTTCCCTTGGATGCTGAGACGACAATGCGTCTTAGTTATCAACCTGTGGAATCTGCTGACCAAGTTGACAAAACGTGGGCTAGTAAAAATTCTTATCATCCACCCACAACTCCTTTAGAAGATAATACAACTTATAATTTAAGGTATGAAACTAAGGCTAATAAAAATGTTTTGTAAATAAATTTAGACAAATTTTAAAACATGCTAGGTAAATAGAGTTTGAATTTACTTTCTAATATTTTTTAGATTTATGTAAGCTATTTGTTTTATAAGTTATTATTTTTATCTTCCAGCTACATTCCACCAGGAACTCTTGTTCCTCTTCCGTCTTGTTCGCCACCATGTCCTCCTTCCAATACGTGTCGAAGTAAGTAGCAAAAATGAAAGCACTTGAAAGTGGTTCTAAAATCTTTAATTATTTTATTGTAATTCTACAGTTCCAAAAACGGGTCCGTGTCCTCCGTCCGCGTGTCGGCCTTGTATTCGTAAGTTAATTAAAATCTTATATATTTTTTAATTTCTATAAACTTTAAAAGGACGCAAAAACTACTTTTTATTTAAAATTGGAATATTTTCAAATAGAATGTACAAATAGTAAAAAAATTTAGCAGAAATTTTCGTAATGTTGATAAGATATTTATCATTCTTGTAGCTTGTGGAACATCTTGAAGAAAAATTAAGGTACTACGAAGAAGGAAAAACAAAAAAATGTTTTTGTCCTGTAGAAGTCAAATGAAATAATAAAGTTCCTTCTTCTCGCATCTGAATATTTAAAACGAGGTATTTTTTCTTTATTTTTTTATTTTTTTATTTTTTTATTTTTATTCGTCGATTAATTGGTGTTTTAGTTATGTAGTAAACATATATTAATATTATACATAATAATTATATAATTTAGTGTATGTGGATTATTGTAATATTTATATTTAAAACTTTCTCTATTAAGAATTAAGATTTCAACTAAATGGTTTGTAATAAGTAATCTTCCTATAAGAGACAAAGTAGATAAGTTAGCGAGTTGGAAAATTGTGCGGTCAAGGCTGCGGTCGCTTGATTACAAAACACTGTGCTCGGTGAAAGATTTATCTTTTGTTGCAGTGAAATGGTCTTTAATTTTTTAGTTATGACGAAAATTTTCTATTGCAAACTTCTAAACTTTTACTAAATTTAATCATATATTTCTGAAGAAAAATTCCTTCATATAAATAATTATAAATTTTTATAGGTTTATGGCTTTTCAGGACATTATTATGGAAATATGGTCCTGGCAACTTCTCTCCTCAGAGGTGAATGTGACTAAACTTGACTAAACTAACTGCATTTTCTGCCTTTGTAAATTCAGGTATACACCCAAATTCTAACATTCTAAGTAAGTATTAGGTTCTCATCTTAATCTTTTCTAATACGACCTATGTAACTATAAAGGAAAGAATATAGTTATTCTAGAAAAAGGCACATAAAGCAAATTTATTTGCTTTTTATTTATTTATTTAGAGTTTTTTAAAATTTTATTTTCAGCATGTTTTCAAATTATTTAGTTTAGCCGTAGATACGGTTTAGCTCCATTTTTAAAATATGAAATAAAAAAATCTGCACACTTTTCTTGAAAATTCATTACATTTATTATTTGTATTTTTCTGGAAATTTAATCTTTTTGTTTTTAATTTCAGTAATTTTTATTGAAAATTCAATATATTTCTATGAAAAATTCAAGGCTTTTCTTTAGAAAATGTAAATAAATATTTAGTTAAATTTGATATCGTTCTAACTTAATAAAATTTTATTTAAACTGAAGTAAATAAAGTTTCCATAGAATATTTTGAACAGCTATATAGTGTTCTTCTACTCTACCCTCAGGTAGAAACGAGGGAGAGAATTGTGTCCTATTTATGGCTCCCTAGAATTTTTCTATAGAAGTGTAGTAGCCCTTGCTTATGGCCTTATGCTGTAAACATACATTTATACCAACACAGCTATAACACAGCTGCTTTTCCCTCGGTTTTCCCTCGGCTTTTCCCTCTGCTTTTGGAGTTCTTGAAGAGAAAACGGTGCATTTATTCCTAGGTTTCTAATTTAAAAAAGAAAAAGAACTAAAAGCAATCGAATAAAAAAATATTCTAAATATATTCTCTTCGTCTAATTGTTTGCTACATTCTATTTGAAAAATAATTTTGAAATATAAAAAATGCATCCCAGAAATAAAAAAAATTGAGTTCCATTTTTTATGTTATAATTTTGAAGGGTTTTCAGCTATAAATTTTTCATTAATTTATTGATTAACATCTTTTTAGATGAAAATATAAAATGATTAATATCGTTAATATATTAATTAAATATATTTAATTTAAGATTTATAAATAGTGATAATAAAACTATTTAAACAAACAATATGGGTGCATATTGCCGCCTGTTCTCGTGACTTATCTTTTGACTTCAACAAAATCTAAAGTGGAATTTTAAAATGGCGGGAAGAATTTTTCATTTCCGTTTTCTGTAAAAACCTCATTTTTATGAAAATCAATATCAAAGTATAATTTCTAAATTCAAAAATGATATATTTTATATAATACAATTTCCAGTTGTCTATTTTCAACAAAAAATCAATACACGAAAAAGTTAGAATCGAAAAGGAACGCTACTGATTTGACCATATTTCCGAATTCCAACCGTCCCAGTACAAAGGAAATTAAAGTCTCCAATATATTCTAAACTATTTGAAAAATATACTTTTCTTTTTATCAATTATATTCCAAAAAATATTCTAAAAAATCTATTAACAATTTAAATACAATAATATGTTTTTTTATAATACTATTTTATAATAACTAATCGAACCTTTACATAAATTTTAAAATGCTGCGTGCGCAATTGAAATTCGATTCGTTTATTCTTTCTCTTCATGCCAGTGGTGTGGTACATAAAGATTGAGCCCTGTCTACTTTAAAAGATTTAAAATAAGTCTTAAAAACTATATGTAACTGAAATTTCAATTAAAAATTTGTACAGGAATAATATTAAACTTTTTTTACAATTAAATAAACATAGAAATATTGATAATAAGCTTTAATAAATTATCAATTGGAAAATACTCTAATATTCTTCCCTGGGAATCCACTGTACACGTCACGTGACAACTTGCTGCCGTACACCATTGTTGACCACAGTTTAGGTTGGGTTGTTGTCTCGTGAACTCAAACGGAAAGCTTCTCCACCGGTTTTAACGGTAAGTTTTTTTTCACAATTATCCTCAAAATATCACCTCTCAGTGTAAATATTATCATATTTAACTCCATTCTACTCTTATTAAACATCTGAGTATCTACGATATTCGAAAAACGCGAAATTTCGATGCCCAAGCCGTTTTTGTCGAAAACTGACATTTTCGAGGTTAGGTTGTTCAGCCATGATCTAAATTTTACAAATTTTTCGATTCTACGCTTCTAAAAAATATCATATTTGTTCTTTTCATGGTGTAACTTGAGTTACAGTTTGGCAACTTGTATGTGACTTTAATTGTACTTTTTCATTTTTGTGTAAAATTACGTATTTCTCAGGCTTGCGTGGAAAACTGTAAACAAGAAACTATAAGAGTCCAATTAGCAGAAAATGGCGAGATTCCAGTTTAACTTTGTGAAATTCTCTTCGAATTTCGTCAAAACTTTTTTAAAGTGAAATATTTCATTGAATTATCTTCAGAAAGTGAAAAAATTAGTAATTTAAAGGAAATAGACATTTTTCCTGTTACTTAGCATCGTATTTTCGTCTAAGCATCGCGTCTTTTCCTACGCGTCGCATGTCCCATCTGACCTCAAGCATCGATTTCGTAGCATTTTTATTCTAGCGAGGTTTACTTTCTTTGTTCAAAGTGTCCTTTTTTCTGGAGAATATCAGAAACTTTTATCAAAATGCCGAAAGCAGCAACTGAGAAAAGGAGTAGGGGCGCTGGCAAGAAACGCGTCAAGGACCCAAACGCGCCAAAACGACCTTTGTAAGTATTTCCAGGCTTGTGAAAATTTCAATTTATTTTCAGGCTAACAATATTTCAATGTTTTTTCTTGATTTTTCGTATCTATAAAAATTTCGTTTATCTTAAATTCAGTTTTTTTAACGCATTTTTAAAATAAGTATTGGTTTTTGTAAAATAGGATTTCCGCCAGCAAGACTTACCGGAAATATGCAACCCGTCATGCATGAACGCATTAGAGAATCGTTGACGTATGCATGGCGGGTTGCATATTTCCAGTAAGTTCATGGGTGTCGCTGTCCATCATTACTTATATGTATACATTGAACAAGTTTACTTATTTATTGATGTATTATATAAATTATTGAATAATTTAAAATAAAATTCTCATTTATTTAATAAAAAATGAGGATTACTACAAAGTTGGTTAAATCAGGAAAAATCTAGAAATATTGTATGGACTTAGAAAAAACTGAGCTACAGGACTTAGAAAATTTTTAAGAATTCATTTTAGCGTTTCGTGTATTAATTATAATTTTAAAATTTAATTAAAAATATAATTTATTTTTAATTTAAAAGTATCTAAATACATTTTTCAAATTCAGTGTTCATTTTCTTGTAAGTTTAAATTAGTAGTATTCAAATTTGAATAACCTAATAAATTAATGTATCTTCTTATCATTATACGAATAAAGAAGATGTATGAATTTTCGATGTCCCGAATATTTTAATGAGACTTAAGCTTTCAATGTAGGGTACTATAAAATTTTAATACATAATCTGATGTTTGTAGTAATTCGGAAAATACAATGTATAAGAGATTTTCACATTGATAAATTTTGATTTTTAATTAAAATTGAAAATCAATTCTATTTGTTTTTTGTTTTCGTAGGTCTGCGTTTTTCTGGTTCTGCAAAGATGAGCGTGCTCAGGTGAAATCGAAAAACCCATCCTACACGGTAGGCGACATTGCAAAAGCTTTGGGCAAAAAGTGGGCTGTCATCAGTGCCGAGGATAGAGCCAAATACGCAGAGATGGCAGAACAAGATAAAGATAGATATGATAGAGTAAGTTTTATAAATTTAAATATATACCAAATAATTTAAACATAAAAGGTGAAAAAGAAATCCTCATTCATATTTTTTTTTTTCAGGAGATGTTCGCATACAGAAAGAACGCAGCTGATGGTCCAGAAGATGATGATCGTGACTAGACAGGAGAATAATGGATAACGCGCGTCAAAATGTCTTTTGTCATCCCATGTTTTAGATCCCGAAGCACACCTCGTCAACTGTACATACCATTCATCTTAGTTTAAACGCACTTGCAGTTACATTACTAGTACAAGTAACTAACAGTAACCATAACTTTCCGATTGTCTGCAGTAATTAAGTAAATACCCGTTATTTTAAAAAGCAATTTTTGAGTGTGTATGAGTGAGTTGCGAGACATTTAGAATGAGTGAATTTTGTATTTTAATCAACTAATAGTAAAAAGTTGTAAAGTCGCGTAGATTAAGGGAAACTAAGATATTCCTTGTACAGTTTGTTTGCCCAGATATTAGGGCATTGGTTTGCTTCGAGCGATTCTTATTCGATGCGGAAATCGCAACCGCGTACCTGATGTAAGTATTAGTCTACTAGGAAAAAATCTGGCGCTGCGTTTCTTCGTTATCCTCTTCTATTCTTTATATCTAAAGTCTTGATCTCGAATCTCTAGACTTCAGATTGTTTTCTAATTTAGCGAATATTTCTCTAATTTTCAAACTTAACATTTTAAGTAATTGGCATCACCTAAATTCAATTCACAGTTGTAAATTAAATTCAAGATGTCGACGTTTTGACTGTAGATTCGTAAGGCTTTGCGACAAACAATTTTAAACCTATTTTCTTGATTAACTTTTTTTATTTACTTTAATGTAAAGTTTTTTGTCGAATAAAGGTAACTTATCTGTAAAGGAAAAATATGTCTTTTTTTCAGAAATTACATTATTTAGTCTTACATAATAGGCGGATTTTAATTGTGTCCTCGTTTTGGTTTCGCAATTTTTAACCATTGATGCCTTGTTGAAGGACAGGGATAATTAATAAAACTGATTATTGGTCTGTAATTTTGGTTAATTTTTTGTAGAAAAGTGGGTCAGATTTTTTGTATCCCTGCCGATCATTGCTTTAGGATCATCTTATGTTACGCAAGAACCGGTTGAGTAATCATCGAAAAGTGCAGCAGAAAAGCAGATGCAGCAAACGGTCCATGTTTAACAACGCCTACACAGGAGAAGTATCTTGTAGGTACAAACTGGGTTTAATGACAGCAGTATAACGAAAGTGGCAGCAGAATGAACTCCTTGACTTCCATTCCTCTTGCGATTGTGAATTGTGAATTTACCTGGCTTCTAGATTCCACAAATGTTTGCGGAGGCCGTGTGAAAGTAATAACTGCTTCCTCACATTCGCACTTCGAGATTATGAAATTTAATAAGATTGTGTTTATTAAGGTCACTCTAAATTTTAACTGATTTATATATTAATCTTGGTATCAATGTACTTTATTTCAACTTAACATCGCAAAATTGACATTTTATTTCATTGATTAGGGTATAACAGTAACTAACGTAATCTGATTTTAATAGTTTTGTTATCTACCATTAAAATTGATGATTTGTGTTAATTACTCAAGCCTTCCTTAAATTACAAGATTTCAATTACAATAAATAAAATGGAAAGTATATTTTTGAGTTAGATATGAGAATGTAGAAAGAGATTTTGATGGAATCTACATAATTGTATTAGGAAATTAAGAAAGGCTGAGGAGTGAGAAGTTTGAATGGGTCATTATTATGGAATTGTTAACTGCGTAACGAGTATTGAAGAAATCGAACTTGAAAGGTCATGTGTTCAAAAATAATGTTGGTAATCAATGAAATTCGAGCGCGGAAGAGCACAAAACGAATTTTACATCATCCAGGTCTCACGACCGCGTGCCTGACCTTTCAATCTACAAGAACGAAAGTTCAACAATGTTTCTTATCTCGCCTTTTGCCTTCTAATCCGATTATCAGGTTTCAGGTAGGATCAACAAATCAAATCTGGATCTAAAGCTCAGAAATATGTGCGAAAATTTAACTGGTTAAATTACTTAATCGGTGATTTGACTTTTAGAAAATTGTATGGTTTGTGCAATCAACGAAATTGTATGTGAGGATCACACCTAAAATGTTAATTTTTATAAGGTGTAGCACCGAAGATGAAATTGTTAATTTAGTCTTTCAACACAGCTACGTAATTTTTGTTTTACTTTATTGAAAGGTTTTTCTGTTTTAAATTTATTGTAATTTTCGAAGGGTATTTTTTAGTTGCGGTTTTCAATTTGAAATCTTTCTTTGTATGACTTCAAATTTGAAAATTTTCTCTAAGATAAGATGATATGATGTACACCTGGAAATCCAGATGTAAATCCTTGACTAGTGGACCCAAAATAAATGGAATTTGTTATGGATTAGGTAGAAACTTTCATAAAAGCTTGAGAAAATTAACCGGATGTTAGTCCCAGTGATTATAGGAAATTTGTATAAAAGTTTATTTTTGGTGCTTATCAAAATGAATTTTAACTTGACTCAATTTTTTGCAATCTAATCTCAGGCTAAAACATACTAATTAAAGGAAATTTTGAGGATTTTGATTTCTTGTTTGATGTACTCTTTTTGTTATGTTTGATTATACGAAGATTGTAACAATAGGGTCTGAATCTATTTTCAGTGGCACGAGAGAGGGAAAGGCATAATTTGTCTTCCTCGAACAATATCGAAGTCGATATGATGATCGATGCTACCAGAGGTACCAGAGGTAACATCAGAAGATGTGCAATGATTTTCCTGTATGAAAGAGCACACGCACACGTGTAATCCATATAAAACAGCGTTCATAATTCAAGAATAGTCGAGAAGGGGTAAAGTGAGAGTCAGTATAAAAGGCGAATTCTTTCCTCTCCTAAGATCACAGTTGACCGTAAACTCATCTACGAGTTCTTCGTTTTGCATCTTCCATTTGTTAAGTACCGGTACCTTATTTTTTTTCGAGTGTTGGGACTTTGTTTCATTTAAGGATACAAAATGAAAGTCGTGGTAAGTGATTTACACTTATTAAAAGTTTCTACCATTATTATAACATCGGGAATGTGAATTTTCAATTTTGAAAATAGAGACAATTTGCCCATTGGTAGTAAAAACAATAGGTAATTGGTGAGACTAATATTATTAGTTAACAATGTCTTTTTAAAAATTATATTATTCAGAGAGGTACAAGTATTATTTAGTATCATACTAATAAATTAAGGGTCTGGATTTAATTTTGCAAGGGTGTATTAATTTTTAAAAAAAATTTTCAATTAGTCTATAAACTTTAGACTTGAATGGTTAAATGCCGATATTACATATTCCCTTATTGAAATCATAAATTTATTTTTTATGAACTTGAATGCTTGTGAATCTGCGCGATATCTAATTTATGTTGCAATTCAAATGGCCATAAAGCTTTGCTGCTTTCTTATAAGTACGCTTGTTATGCTTAGCGTAATTGTGAGCCAATAATTACGGATTTATAGACACAAGCAATAGAAATTATTATTGGTAGTTTTGTATTAGCAATTAATATAAATTAATCTGGATTAAACGTGTTAAATAAAACTTAAGTGTAGAAGCGACTTCATGAATAATTCATTTAAATTATACTTAACTTGAGAAGTATATTAATAATCTGAGAAAGTTGATAAGCAAATGAACTTTTTCTATTCGTTGTTTAAAAATCATTTTTTAACAATTAAGGGGAGAACTTTGTGCAACTATCACGGTCATGAACACTAAGTGAGTTGTGAAACAAAATTCAACCACTTGTGGCAAAAATGATGACAGAGCTCATTATTCCATCCTAGTCTCAGAGTTGAATGAAAGTCCTAAATTGGAAAGAAGTTTTCTCCTATTTCTATCTTAATGACTCTATTAGCAGCATATAAAAATCCAAATACCTCTCTAATAAAAAAAAAAAACTATGAAGATTTTTCTACAAATTAAAAATTAACTTGATTGTCAAACTTGGGTATTCTAGTATACAATATTACAATAAAACAATGAAGTATTTTATTAATAAGAGTAAATATATAGTCAAATAAAATTAATTTAATCAATATAAAATTTTAAGTACAGTATACGAATTCAATTAATTTAAATATACTGAAAAAAATGTTTGGTGAAGACAACAAAAAGTATCGTTGACTGTATAGCAACCAAAAACATTTTGTTGTCTCCTCCAAAAAGTTTTTTCAATGCACAGTTGTTTAATAGAGGAATTTAGCATCGATAGTGATTATGATTATAACAAATACAACAATTTTTGGAAATGGCAATAGATTGCAATTAGTTAAATTTGTTTATGCTTTTATAAATATGTTTTTAAAGTGAATTCTTTAACAAGTTTTCTATATGAATCAATCAAGATTCTTGATTGATTAAAATTATAAGCTGAAGTCATTCGAATTTAGCTTGAGTTCATATCGATTTTTTTCTCCTTTGGTTATTTAGAATATTAGTCGAACAATATATAGTAAATTAATCCAGACTTTTAGTTACTTCACTTTATATCATAATTTATCACCTTTCTCATCTTTTATCCCCTCGAACCACTATCTGTGTCAACTGGAAAGGCGTGGGTGTCATTTTTTTCACTTTAAAATATCTTACAATTCAAACATACACTTTATAATTTATATTCACAAATTTACATCAGATTACAATTGAAAAAATGAACAACTCTATATAAATCAGGCAAACTGATGACTATCTTCCTTTCTTCACACGTTTGCTGTGAAACTCCTTGATTTATGAAAGAATTTGTTCACAAATTTATATGCTTCCCTGCATGCATCCTCTTTCACGAAATACCTTTCACTTATTTTAATAATTATTCATTATTAAATATTAACAGTTATTCAATTAGTCAATATATCCGAAAATCCTACTTCCTTTTACCCTTTAAACTGACAAAAATTTCTAGAAACATGAAAATATTCTACATGTATGTCTACATGGCTTCTCATTCGATAACTGAAGTTAAGTAGCGCTTGGCTCAGTTATACTCGGACGGGAGCCAGAAGTATTAAATGAGTATTAAATTAATTATCAGTTTTTAATCAAGCTTAGGTGTTACTCCTAAACTAATGTAATTTGTACAAGAGGTTTCAGTGCAAATTTCAACCTGATGTCTATTCAGACGAATTTTTTTTCTACAAAAATTATCACTATAAAAAAGGGTGTTTTTTATAATAATTTGTTCATTTCAACAAAAAGCATGGGAAATGTTTTTGCAAATAATATTTTTAATTGTGAATGAGAAATTTTTGATGAAAAAAAATTTGTCTGAGTATAGAAGTATGAAACTTCAGTCCAATATGTCTTGGCACTAATCAAATATGTATAATTGGAAAAAATGTTTTTAAATGTTTGATTTATATTTCGATTTTCTCATGTTGATCCAAGTATCGAGACATGTTACAGAAAAATTTGAAAATTATGTGTAAGATAGAAGATAGGCAGGTGATATGAAATGGGATCGGATGGAATGAGATGGGATATATGGGATGGGATGGAGGGTGGGTTAGCGGGTCAGGAGTTAAATGACCCAAGCTGGCATTTAGTTTTCACTTTCACCCATCTCTACGTGGCCAGATCAAGGAACGCCAAACCGAACCGGGAAGTGGGTGCATCTCAGCCTTCTTGATTATGTAATCATTCCAGTTTTATTTTCACCGATCTGTCAATCGTTAGATGACTAGACGCTATCCAGATGACTAGGCACGATTGGATCTCGCAATCTGCCAATCTGGGTTTGTGCACACCGCTACCGGCATAAAAAAATTCTATTTGACCCTCCGACATTTCCTTTTTCAGGTCGTTAATTTAATCTTCGTTGCATAAAATGGATTCAGGACAACTGATGTCCACTAGAGAGACGAGTAGACAATCCCATGAAATCTTATTCCATAATTGGGAGAGATCATGATGAAAGAGGAAATTGAGATTCACATTCGTTCAAGATTCTAATTTCTCATAGGATTGGTACAATTTCTCCTTTCGTGGTTCAACAAAAACGTAATATTAGAAGGCAAATGGAACAATTAGGAAAATACGCTTCCAAAAAATTTAGCAATCAATATTTAGTAATATAAAAAAATTAATTTCAAACACTGATGCGTAAGAGATTCATTAATGTTAAATTAGAAGTATGTAATAGACTATAAAATTCACCTCTCTCTAAATCAATTAGCGAGGGTTTTAATTATATATATATATATATATATATATATATATATATATATATATAACTTTCTATGACAGTTTTTGACGAAATAGCCATAATAATGATTTATACATTATAAATTAGAAATTATATTGTTATGTAATATAGAGTTCACGTTCTTCTCATTAACAT
Source organism: Synergus gifuensis (assembly GCA_904066015.1). Taxonomy (NCBI): domain Eukaryota; kingdom Metazoa; phylum Arthropoda; class Insecta; order Hymenoptera; family Cynipidae; genus Synergus; species Synergus gifuensis. Next base: position 1,969,284 of record CAJFCO010000030.1, read on the forward strand.
TTGTCTTATTATGTAAAGACGAGCAAATTCTTCTCCCTTGATGATTACGAAGGATACTTAAATTTTATGTTAATTTCAAAACTAGAGATTTCAGAGAAGGTGATTCGTCATCATTTCACATGTATATCTATAATAATATATTTTACGATACCTTTATAGTTCTTTACGTAAAAGCTGTCAAATATTACGTAAAACAGTTATTGTGAGGCTTGAAGAAAGTTTTGTATTTCCTGAAACTTTTTTGATAAGTTAAGTACCGGTTTCAAGAACTTATTTAATATGCGTGCTAGTCAAATGCTTCTCTCGTCAATGTCTAACGCACTGATGAGAAAGCTGATTAGTGTTTTCACTTTCGATGGATTCTATATGTTGCAAATTGGCGTTTTTACCTTCCTCAATGCCTCATTAATTTTTTATCAAGTTCAAGGCGGAAGATATTGTTCCATACCTTTTTCATAATGAGCAATAAGATTGGAAAACAAGTGAAGTTAATTAATTTTGATCTTTAAAAGATCTATAAAAAAAACTTCCTAATCAAATTTATTAATTCTATTCTATTCTATAATCAGTGGTACTTTATAGGTACAATATCTTCCTAATCTGATGATATAAATTATTACTATAGAATTTAATTTTAAAAAATGTTTCTCATTTCAGGTATTTGCTGTGATCTTAGGGGTAGCACTTGCACAGAATCAGAACTACCAGAATCAGAAACAGAATCAGAATTACCAGGCTCAGAGCCAGAACACTCCGGCACAGAATCAGTATCAAGAAGATAATAGGAGTGACAGGAATTTAGATAGAAAAACCACCCCTATTCCTATTATTCAGTGGAACAAAGAGCAAGAACATGATGGAACTTACAGAACTAGGTAAGCGATAAAAAGGATATAATATAAATAAACGGGAATACACCTACAATAAATTAATACATTAATAATTTAAACTCCTTGGATATAACTTCAAATGCGTTTAGTTTTATCCCTGTGCCTCTTGGGATAAAAAGAACTCAGCAAATATGTAAAAGGGCACGTTCGCTTGTATCTTGAACTGTCTGAGAAAAATGGGAAAAAAGTATATACGTGATAGATGTAATTTATTGGCAGCATTGAGTTATCAATCTCAAGTGGTGGATCGATGGTAGCATTAAAATTCTAATTACCGTAGTGCCTTTCCGCCTGAGGATAGGTGAAGGTACTTTAAGTTTATAGGAGAGTAAGTACTGCCCATCCCCGAAGATGTGGTAATTTCAAAGGTGCAGTCGTCGTGCCCATGGAAGCCTTGAACTATGCAAGTCCTTTTGCAAGCGTAGAGTTATACATTTTGTATTTTTTTTAGCTACGAGACCGGTAATAACATTATCGCGGAAGAGAGCGGATTTCTGAAGACTCTCGGTGAGGGTGAAGATCAAGTAGAGTCACTGGTTCAGCAAGGAAGTTATTCTTATACCAGTCCTGAGGGTCAATTGATCACAGTTCATTACACCGCTGATGAGACTGGATTCCACGCTTCTGGAGATCATATTCCCACCCCCCCACCTGTTAGTGAAGAAATCCAAAAGGGATTGGATCTCATTTATGCCGGAATTCGTAAACAACAGGTTGGTGGATTGTTATTATTTAATAATTTTTAAAATACTTGAAAATCCTTTATATAAATAAAAATCAAATTTTTCATTGCAGGAGGAAGATGCTCGTGAACAAGCTCTGCATCCAAACCAGCCGATCGACAGGAGAGAAAATGATGGACAATATCGACCATAATAAGCAAAGTTTATACCAAAATGCAACCTTTAATTTAAATTTAAGTCTAGATCGCTGATTTTTGTATGAATTCGAAAACACCAATCATCAAAATACTCGATAATACCGAAGCATATAAAGAATAAGAAACATTGTATATGTATTAAGGGCACGTGTTATTTAACATATGTGTAAGTAACATTGTAAGTAACATATGTCCTTAAAGCTTCATTCGTTTTCTTTCGTAATATCATTTCTTTAAATCTCTTACTTTAATTTTAATTATTATTGTACTGTAGTATTATCATTACTTCATATATATATATATATATATATATATATATATATATATATATATATATATATATATATATATATACTATGTATAAGAATAAGTCTAGTGCCAATCAGATCATTATTATCAGTAAAGTGAGAATGTTCGTTACATAGTTGCTGGATTTTATTTGTCATCATTTCCCCTAATCCATTGAAATTCAAAAAAATTGAATAACTGAAATTAATCAAAAGCCACTTACAATTCGATTTATTAGCACAAATACATCACACTTTCGCATTCGTTCCAATTGGTTTTGTATGATATTGAAAAAATCCTAGTAAAGGCGATTATCTCATCAATTTCTACGAATCAAAGAACATTTCTTTCTTATCATTAAATTATTTTATCACTGACTTCTAAAAGCGCATTGATTTTTTTAGAAGAATTGCGAAGACACTACAAGTTTAATCGTAGAATGAGTGGATTAAAAGCTAGAAGATTCTGGTATATTCTACTTTTATTAATTAGACTTATCGATAAAGCAAAGGAGATCATTCAACTGTTCTTATCGCTTTATAAATCATATTATAAAAAATAAAATAATTCGCTGAAATAAAAATAGAGGACCGTTTATCGAAATAAGCGTCGAACTCATTCTTTTTTTAATAATAAATACATTTAGTCGACGATGGTTTTATCGTGAGTAAACTTTTGATAATTGCGATGAGAAATAACTGAAAAAAATGAAAAATAAAATTATTTATAGATTCAAATATACAATACTATAAATTATGTTCTTCGAATGTAAAGATATGAATTTGAGTCTCATCGTTCCGGAAAATCGCACTTCACTTGTAACGAGATAAATATTACGTCGTGTTTTTCGTTTGGTTATTTAATTGACAATTAATGTGATATTTTTAAATACAAAGTACGCAGAGGCTGCATGTGAAGGTGAAATATGATACTTTCTTAGAAAGTAATAATGGACACGCAAACACACATAAGTGCTCTTGCACTATTATACACACATATAATCAGTCGTAGACACGGGAAAAATGTAATTTGTCTCGGTAATAATAACCATAAGATAGCTCGTAGAAATCATAATTATAAAATAATGCGATTACATTGGGACATCCGCTACACACTTTTATTAACTATTCATTTAAAAAAAAACAATAAAAGACAGAAATTTTCATTTAATGAAAGTATTATATTCTCTCTTTTTAAAAAAGTATTCATTTTTGAATTTATCACAGGCACATCAATAAACTCCTAATCAGATTTTTCACACATAAAAACAGTTTAATTTTTGTTCCCGTGAATACGTATTGATTTTTAAGTGACGTCCAAATCTGGCACTGGAATCGGAACGTGGTTAAGAATAATCGACAGAATAATTGCAAATGTAGCAAAGGCGTGCGAGAAGCCTGTATTTTTTTCTTAAACTTGAAACCCACACACTGTTGTAACATACAGAATATTTGTCAAAATGCTAATTTAATCTAGCGGGGTTTTAAACTCTTAACTGTCTGAATAACTTATGTATATCAGATCATTGATTGAGAAAAAAAATGGAAATAGATTGAATATTAAAAACGCAAAACAAGTAAAAAATTAAGTAAATGTATATTTTAAAGCGCAAGAAAATTGCTACGATTCACTACTATGTGTAATTATAGTAGTTGCTTTGTTACACTAATTTTTGCTGTCTCCACGACTCAGCAAAATTATTAGTCTTAATCTAAAGGATCTAGGCTACGACAATATTTTACCGGATGTGGCAAATTTTCGGCTCGTTTTGACAGTAGTTTCCTTTCTTTCTTAACAATTAAATGGAGAAGCGTATTAAAAACCGATTTCTCTGATCGAATCAGAGAAGATTTTTTATTTTGAAATAAAATTAAAGAAATAATTGACTGATCTTCAAAAGGTCGATCGAAGAAATCGGAAGCACTCGAGTCACACTCTTATCAAATACACTCAGAATAAAATACCTTTCAAACAAAGTTCTATTGACTTTAAAAAGAGTAACCTTTCTTTAATTCACTTTTAATTTAATTTTAATGTAATTAAAAATAGTGGTTTGATTGAATCTCTTTTTCAAATCAAATTGTTTTTGAATTGAAGACATTTTCTTTGAGTTCGGCACGTCGAGTTTTAAGTATACGAGTTATTTTATAGAGCGTTTTCTTTCGACAAAAAACAGATTCCGTATGCGAGTCTGTTTCTCCGATTGAAGATAAAATAATAGAGTATTCTGTTAGATTGTGAATTATTTCACACAATTATTTTTTGTAATAAGAAGAAATTTTAAGGAACGCTCATAGTTTGATAATATTAGAGGTACTAAAAGATTGAATATTTTAAAGGTAGCTAAAAATTTATCTATAGAGTCATTTTACCAGGAATTACATTTAACTGAAAGAATCAATAGTGTCTTCACTCATTTATTTTAATTATTTATTTACAAATTTCAGATCTATATTGTTGCTATAAATTAAGTTAAATTGTGATTATAGATTTTGCAGTTTCATTAATAATTCTGCTGGTAAAATGACTTCTCTAAAATGACTCACTGTAAAACATGGCGTTGGCAAAAATAGTTGCCACTGAGTTAAATCCCAAAAAGAGACACGTCAGTGTTTATAAATATTTTATAACAGTTTTATAATTATTTGATGGCTCTCTATAACCATGAATACACAAGCTTATTACTTTATAATAAAGTTCCAATAATAATTATATAACTGTTACATAATATGTCCTATTTTTATGATTTTATTTCTATTATAAAATAGTCTCTGATGGGATAAAACCTTTTAAATTGACCTGATTGGTTCATTGAGAACCAGTGGATACAGGGTCGTATGGTTTCGCATTAAAACCTACATATCTATTATTTTTCTTATGAACAAAGCCGTTTTGAGGATCGGATTTGTAGTAAACGACCCTTCTGATTCCGAAAGGATCGACATAGCCAAAAGATCCTATGCTCTTGTCATTTGGTTTTTGTTCCTCTTCATGATAGTGGCTTTTGAGGTAATACTGAAAACCATCAGCAGTTTGATGATGGCCGTCGTAGGCAGGATATTCCTGTCTTCTGTTCGTCTCTTGGGGCCTAAAATATAACAAAATTATTAGAATTTATATTGAGTAGTAAAAATATAGTAATTCAAATTAGTTTTTCAAAGTTGATACTTTTGATTATTTAAGTTTTAATATAAGTATGCTATTTCTGATTGCATCTATATGTAGAAATTATTTATAAACCCCTACGAATATGTAGATTATCGAATCACATAAGAAATAATTTATAAGAATAACAATAAATAAACTGTAGTTAATAAATTAAGTTAGAGATGCCGGAAGAAAATAAAGTGACTGTAGAGAAAAACAATCTTGTTCAGCGAATGACAATTAAGTCTTGCCATGAATGATTCAAATGTAAATTTGTTTACTGAAAAATGCAATATTGCAAGATCTATTTATTCTTCATTTTGCATTTAAAATTTTGCAGACTTATTATCTAAAAAATGATATTTCTTGCCCCTTTTTAAAATACTAGCAACCTATTATTATTATTATTATTATTATTATTATTATTAACTATTATATTATAGATTAATATTTCGTTTCTTCACTCCTTTTGCTAAAAGTGGGGCGTTATAAATTTGTCCCCCGGATATTTTAAGATATTTTGAAACTCTTTTCGAACTTTTTACATTTTTTTCATTTTCTTTTATTTTAAGACCTTTAAAATATATTGAAATCTGTTCAAATCGTTTATAATATTTTTAAATCCATTGGAATTCATTAAAATCACTTGAAATTTCTTGAAATCAATTCAAATTCCTTGAAATTCGTTAAAACCAGTTAAAATGTCTTAAAATCTTGTGAAATCTATAGAAATATTGGGAGATTCCTTTCGATAACTTTTTGAGTTCTTTTAAAATTCCCTTGAAATCCCTAAAATCACTATAAATATCTTCAAATCTCCTAATAATTCTTTAAATCTTGAGAAATCTAAAAATAATATTTATATTTTCGAGACATGTGGTAACATAACTTTTTTAGATAGGAAAAGTAAATGTTCGAACCTGGCAATTTCGGGTCGATACCTAGAAAACCGTCTCGTATTGATCGTATTATTAGCCAGTCTGTAACCCCTGAATCCTGCGGGATTCACCCTCACTTGATTCGTTTGCCCTGCTTGCAATTGATCATCATCAAAATTTGGTGGTTGAACGATTACAGAAGGCTGTTGCAATTGCTGCACCCTATAAGGATACGAGTTTTCATAAGGGGTGACATAAGGACTCTGATATTGATATCTATTCGAGAGGTAGTTCGAATTTGTATTGTATCTATCATCATAGGGTGACGGCGTCGTCAAAGAAAAGGGCTTTGGTCGGAATGTGGTTACTGCTGGGGCATATTGGACCACTGAAGCCGGAGACAATGTCGATGGGGAGTAACTTCTCAATGGTGTAACAGTGTTCACTTCAATACTGTTGCCTGACACGTCCTTCAGTTCTGGTTGCCTGCGGAAAAGAAACATCCGCGGTTATAGAATATAGCATTACTCTTTACTGTCTATCTGCACCTTTACTGTAATTGCAATGCCGCGGGTCTGATGGCTTTTAAAATATGACCGCACGTGTGTCGGTGTCGTGTCCTTCGTGCGGCGAGAGCATAAATATAAAGTGCAGGTGAATGTGTAAGTATGCGTCGAAAGCTTGGGGTGATTATGAGTAAATTACAGTGCGGGGTGGTCCGGATGTCGTTGGTAGTTATAGTTTGAAGCCCCAGAGAGGAGAGTTGTAAAACAGGAAAATAGAAAAAGTCTATTTGTAATTAACTCTATGGAGTCTACAGTCAATGAGGTGAGGGTGCTTGATCAGAAAATGGAGCACTTCTTCATCAGTACTTGAAGAAGACGCTCTGTAATTATCTATTCAGATTCTGGTTACTTAATGGGTACTAATTAATGAGTTTGGCTTTATTGATATGATGTTTCAGATGATGAAAGAAGGAATGGGAATTCTAGTTGACTTTAGAAAGTTCAATTTGACATTAAGCAAAAAAAATTCGATTTACCTGAAAGGATTCGGTGGTCGTTGAGGCCTCACCAAAATTCCACTTTGGGCAGGAGCCTTTTTCGAAATAGACACTGCATCGTTAATTGGCCTGTCTTTTCCGACATAGACCATCTTCGATCTAAAGAGTAAAATTATTTTTAAAATGATTAAGGAAAGGGATTGGTGACTAGTTATAAAGTAAATGTGAATTCAAAACATAAAAATACATTATATGTCAAGGAGTGTCATTTTTGACAGTGAGTCACAGGAAATCCGGTTGTTAAAAAAAATTGAACATATTGTTGCGTCCCTGAAGATGAAAAAATTGCAGTCTACCAGAGAGTAACGAATTGCAATGTCGATTAATATCAGGACACGAGGTCGTTGCGAAATCACGCCAAAGATCACTCGTTATTCACAGGTATACAATATGATTGCAAAATCTAAAGTATTGTTCGGCTCGGTTCCCAGGAGAATTTATGGTTGACACTATTATACTACCGCCATTTCCCTCTTATGGCCTCGATTATTTGATGACCGGAATTCAAGGAACGAGGAGACCGTGATTTTTTATGTTTTAATGATGCCCCATATACCAATTTAATATAACTGTCGTAACGATTTACTGTACTCATTATTATAATCATGAAATTCATTTCTGGTAAATTTATTTTCTGTATCATAAAACGAATTAAATGAATGAAGTGAATACATACTTGAGGATTCGAAATCCTTGATGATCAGCGATATAATCTTTAATTCGTAAATATCCCAAAGGATCGAGCCATCCCTCGGTGCCAATCACAGTACCATCCGCTAATCTCTTCTCTTTTCGGTACTGGCCATTGAGCGTCTGAAACCGGAAGAACCTCTCAGGGCCTTCATCAGTTTGTATGTGATATTGTGTATTTGGCGTTAAATTCCATCCGCTTCTCTCAGCCTCGATTTCGTCTGCAGTCAGACAAAAAACCGAAACCTGCAAATAATATTATCAATTGAATTTTTATTGTAATTGAAATCCTATTTCATATATCTCAAAATTTAAATTCTTTTAAAATAAATATTTTTGTCTAACACATAATAAATTAGCGTGATTCAGAAATATGTCATTAAAATAAGTTCACCAAAGAACTTCTCCAAAGATAATTACGAAGACAATGTATCATTTTGTGGGCTCGGTTAAGGCGAGGCAATATAATTAGAGTCATCATTAAATTGTCTTGCTTCCTCAGAAACTTGTCTACCACTTAATCCCTTTAATCTTTGCCATTTTGTATTCCTAATACAATAAAATTTGTTTTCTTGTCTTCCTTTTTTGTTTTTGTAATCATGATGAAAGGAAGACCTGAATAATAAACAAAAATAATAACAGGTGGTAATGCCTCGCTTTGTGGATGCTATTGTTTACGAATTGCAACACCGAGACCGAACCCACCTGCTATTAAGTCCAGGGCTTCCCGAAATTTCAAATTTACATAACATCAGTGGAATAATCGGCGAATATCTCGAATTAATTATTCAGCTTCGGTAATCTTACATTCTACCTTGCAATTGAGTCGAAACGGGAGCTAACGGCGTATAACGTGGGCGCTCATGGTAATCTGGTAACGTGGGCGATATCAACCTCGAAATTGTTTCTGCTGTCATCGAGGACAGCTCTGAAAAATAGTCGTGGGTCAGTGACGCAAAGCCATCAGAACTTCAAACAATTATCTAAATTATTTTAAATTCTCAGATCCTTTTGAAATTAATTGACGCTATATTTGCATCTTTTTTTTAATTCTGTTGATTGCATATATTCTCCTGCTTTTATAGTATTAAGTGTCTTTTAGTTGGACGAATCCAAAGAAATTTTCCCTAAGGATATCTTAATTATAAAGTATCTGTCTAAAGAAGCATGATATTGAATTGTATAAATCTATTACCAGGAGTGAAATGATTTATACTCCCTGAGAAAATCCCTTCGTCATTTGAATGGTTTTATTAAAGGCGACAGGCCAGAGTTCAGTACGCATACACATAATTACAAACAATGACTATAGTAATCACAAATCTATATTTTTTATTTGACTGATCGATTTATCAGTGCCGTTCCGCCGCGTGACTTGACATCCAATGTGCAGGCAGTAAAATTAATTTTCCTTCGGAAATATTCGTCATCGATCGTTTTCTTTTCAGACATTCATTGAATTATCATGATTTCATCGAAAAAATACCCATCATTCTTACATACAATTTTAAATGTCTATTGATGGTATTTTTAAATACTTAAAAGACACTAGAAATAAAAGAATTAAAAGTAACAACCATCAAATTGTTTTATTTCTCAATTAATGTACCTTTATTTTAGTACATTCCTCAACTTTGATAATATCTCCCCCTCAAGTTAATTAGTCTGTAATTCAAAATGCTATCAATCAGCTGGCGCCTTTGTCGTCATTTATGGTTCGAGTTCCCAAGCATTCTGCAAACTAGTTCTACTCGATTGTAAATCACGAACGTTCAAAGTACCCACTTGTCCACCTACGCAAATCTAATATAATGCGAAATATAGAACTGATATATCTTGTATCCGGATAAATGAAAGATATTTTGCTAGTCATGAGTGTGAGCACGCGTGCGAAATGCACCACACATGAAGGAAATGTATAATCGTGTATTACATCGATGAGAATATACCTCACTGGTCCGAAGTACCGGTGATATGGGATCTCTTAATATGGACTCGAGAGGCCAACTTCAGACTTTCTCAATCCCACGCACAATTCATGAAGAACCCCCTTATTTCATTTATTATTTATGTGTGCCTTACTTGCTTTGTGATTTTGTCTGTTTATCAATAATTTTCGTCAACCGAATGTGCATTACAATAGCGTGAGAATTTAAGACAAGATAATCCAAGGTTCTCTACTCGCAGAGAATGAAGATGTAAAACTTAGTTTGACTTCGTAATGGAATTTAAGAAACAGTTATGGCATACTGTATTCTGTTAGGAAAACTCTTATCAGAGTGATTGATTAGAATCTGATGAAATCAATGAAGAGTCATTTATGGTCATTCCCAATAGTCATTGGATTTCTTTTGTTTTCTATACTTTCTAATTTCCACAGAAGTGGCTGTTATCAGATATTATATCTAAAAAAAAATAAATATATTTCGAAAATATCGAACACATTGTTGTCGAAAATTTAATTGGTTTTTTGGAAATTGTGCTGATTGTGTGAATGTGCCGAGTTAATCTTCAGATTATTTTCGTTGTCAGAATGATTATCCTTCAAAAAGTTATTTTTACGAAAAAAGGAATTTTACGAAATTTATTGTGATTTTCAGAAATTTTAAGGGATTTGGCGGGATTTTTTTGAATTTTTAGGAATTCTGAAGTATTTGACGATATTTGATGGGATTTTAAGTAATTTTAAGGGGTTTTACGATACTTTATGGAATATTAATTCATTTTAAGGAATTTGACGATATTTTATGGAATATTAAAGAAAGTTAGGGAATATCAAGTGATTTTTAACAAAAGGAATTTCATCAGATTAGACAAGGAATTGAAAGTTTTTTATATTTCAAAAATTACAAATTCTGAATTATATATTATATATTTTTGAAATCCCTTAAAACATTTTAATATCCTTTGCTTTTAAATTATTTATAATCCACTGAATCTTCTTAATAGAAGGAGTTCGAAAACGAGAATCAACTAAATCAATTAAAATGTTTATTTACTCTTGTAGCTTGTCAGGTGGATTTTGGATTTTCATACTATTTTTGTTATTTTACTCCTATTTTTTATTCTTTACTTTCACTTTTTACTTAAAATGATTGTAATAGTTTATTCAACTCTATATTACACACACTTCCCAGAAACCCGATAGGAATTGATTTTGATACAAATATACATATATAGTTTACGGGATTGAAAACTTTTTGTATGCATTTCACTTTCATATCCAGCGAAATATAGCTCACTTAAATTAACGCATCAGAGAAATTCTCCATGTGCAATCATATGCAACTTCTTTGGTAGCTGAAAAACTCGTTCGGAGAGATTATTCCGGTCTTGTTATTATAAGAGAACAAATCGGTTTTAGCAGATCATTTTAGCGAAATTCGCATAACCAGTTTCAATGCTAGTACGTTCACTGAAACTCTATGCGAATCTTTATATATATATATATATATATATATATATATATATATAAAGTATTATTACTATAATAAAATCCTTTATGAAAACACAACCTGCCCGAACGCACGCCTTACGACTGATAATGTCCAAGGATTTAACCCTGAACTTAAACCATTTTATTGCGACCATATTCCTTGGAAATTATTAAAACAATTTTTTTTCTATAAAATAAGCTTCTCTAAGTTAAAATTATTATTATAGAATTCATTTTATATAAATTCAAGGTTTTTTTCAGTGACAACAGAGAGTTTTTGTCAGACACAAACTTTATCTTGCAGTAGTAAAAAAAATACTCTGCGCCGGTATTAGCGTAAGTAGAAATGCAAATTTTAGTCAGACAAATCGCTTTCGCTAGGCGCGATCAGTAGAAATGGAAGTTTTTGATTAGACATGCCGTTTATGAATTCTTGTTTTCATTTTTAATTATAAATCATATTATTTTGAACTTCAGAGTCTAAAATAGAGAAATCTATATACAAATGTCAAAGGAAAGTTTTTTAAAAATAAGTTTGACCCTATTGATTCGATTGTGACAATAGAAGTAAAAGTTGTCGACTCTTTATTTATTTAAGCTTATGGGTACAAAATTGTCTCATTACTATTATCAGTCAAATTGCCGTCATTTGAAAACTATTGTTCTGGACATTATCAGGACGCGTTGAGTTTCACTTTCACATCAGCGGAAGCGCATTTCTTTCGTCCGGGTCTTTCGCTCTGCCGAGCATAATCGTGACTTGAGACGAATGACGAACGACAGGACGGAGGTAAAAAGTAGAAGTGTTTTAGGACCTTCACTGCATATCGCAATGCGTTGACATTTTTGCAGTGCACTCGTCTAAATAGGGATCAGACACCGAGACCACCGATCGTTCTTTAAAAGGAAAGCAAGTGCAGAATATGGTCCCAAACTCAAGAACATATACGACTTCTCAGAATTGCAATCTTCTCCAAACATGTGTTGAAAGAAATTGCATTATTTCATATGTCAAACGAGTTATTCTCCCAATTGAAATTCTTGTGGGAATTCAGTATACGAAATACAAAAACGGTATGATGTAAGACCATATTATACAAGTTTGCGGTCCTTGAACTTGAAATAAAAGTGGTTGCTTATCAAATTAAATATAACGTTGACATCTATTATAAAATTCCCCTCATAAAGTATTGTTGAACTGTAATTATTTAAAGATTCAAGATAATAAATTCCTAAGAGGATAGGAACCACATGTAGGTGTAAATAATTTAATGAGCAGTCAGCACACGTACGCAATCAGTCATTGATAGGACGAGTAAGCTGTTGTTTATGGCTTATTTATGGAGTGCAAGTCGTGTTCAAGGTCATTGATCGAATTGATATTCACTGAATGTCAGATCGTAATCCACATGATATTTTATATGCAGTGGATGCGAATGATGTCTACTCTATTTATTATTCATAGTACTCGACTCTCTTCCGAGGAGTTGTCTTGACCTTGATAATGAGAAGATGCATGAAAGTCACCGCAAATCGAATTATGTAACTTTTCATCTCATTATCGCGTATTAAAGTCACTTTGGATGTTTACATATATATAATATTATAATCGCTTTAGATTATATTTCTTTTTTCTATCTTGTAACATCATCTTAGAAATCTCGTTAAATGCACTTTTTCGAAGCATTTTTAAACTTTTTAAATAATTGTTCACCTAGATTTAAGTAGAAAATTAATAAAACTCATTATCTACTTTAATTTTTTCGCCTGAAATGTTTTTAACCCTTGTACGCCCTTTTTGCATACAAATTACAGCAACTTTAGAAATTGATTCACGTTCGAACAAATCTTTTAATTTAACGAGCGTTACTTAGTGAATGAACATTTTTTAGCACCTAATGAAAATATGGAGCTGTCGAGTGGAACATTATGCAAATCATTCACGTACTCTAATTGAGGTGATGTCAGACTTTGCGATTAGCTAATGCTCAGATTGTGTCACAATCGCATAAGTATTATCCATTTACACGCTTACTTTCCCGCCTAGGCTAAGATTGATAACAAAAAATCACTGTTTTAGTTTAACATTCGTTGGTCCTTATTTCACGCCTATTACTTGCATATATCTTTATATCAAATATATGAATTATAAAGAGATCTCGAAAGATTAAGATTAATAAAACGAGTGAGGACTCGTGAATCGAGATGAGTGAATCATTTTTACCTTAAGAGGTGTAAAAAATTGATTTATTGTTTTGAATTATTCATGATTTGTAAAGTGAGAACTATTAGAAGTTAATTTGCCACTTGACAGTGGCAAATTAACATTTTTAAATCTAGTAACTTTTTTAAATGCTGACAGTTCTTGTTATTGATACATTATGTTGAGTGAAATTTGATTCTTTTAATTGATTGGAAATCAGAATATAAATAAAAAAAAAAGGAGAGAGATTGGAGAAGACCTGGACTTGTATTAGATCCGTAAGCGTTAGAATTCTCACTGGCCTGCTTCACTTTATTCTAACAATAAGGAAAAAGTGTAAACTGAGAGTGCAGCTGACAATTACGCGGAAAGGATATATGTATGTATTATTATAACCATGCAGGCTTTCCAGGTGAAGGTGAATGTCAAGGAATGATCGCTCAACCATTGAACATTCAATTACGGTACCAGATTTACATGAATTTCTGTAATACCTTATCATTATTTTCCCACAGTGATTTCCACGCCTATAATATTGGAAAAATTAATATTATGGAAGCTCTATTTCAAGAAAAGTTAATCTGCGAAGAAGGTTAAATTCCTCTCGTGGTTTCACACGCATTCGATTATTAAAATATTTTTGTAATTCTGGACAGTGAAAATTCACTAAAATTTGAGATGTCGTTCATTATAAGGGAATTAGAACTAAAATTGAGGTAAAAAATTAAATTGCAATAGAAGACATTGTATACTGTTGTGTCAGAATTCACAGATCGATTTATTAAACCTGAGATTATGGAGCATAAAAGATATCTGAAAAAAGTGAAACGAAATTCTTTCCTCATGATTGCAATCTCGATAGTTTATCCACGTACGCTAATACTTTAGTAATTGCACAGTATATTGTATAAGAATCTGAGAGTCTGAACTTGCTAATGACGGGGCATTACTAAACGATAATTATAATGAGTGTTATTGCAATCAAAATTATGATGGCTATAAGAGATGAAAAATGCAAGTGTAATGGGAAATTCTGTTATTAGGTGTAATTTGGTTTTTAAACTGTTTGCAAATATGAAAAAAAATGTTTTTCATAATTTATAATTACTTTCCTTTTTCTATAAAAAGCTATAGTTTCATACAGCTTTTTATTGCTTTAAAAATGTTTAATATTGCAAATAATTCAAAACGATGTATCTTGGAAGTATATAAAATATAATCGTTTTTCCCGAAAAAAGTTTTTTTTAACGTCGCAGATATTATAATAATAAGATGCTAAGAATTTTAGAAGTCCATTCTCAGAAAGTTCATTTTTGTATCTTTTAAGAACAGCCTTTATTGGTAATAAAAGTTAATTTATTAGACTTTTTCGGAATGTGAAATGTGTTTTGCCGAGAATGTTATTTTCTGGCGAGAACAATATCTTATAAAAATAAATTATGGTTATAGTAATATACTGTTTTGTTCATATTAAATTGCTTTATTTCATATTTTCATACAGTTTTTATAAGACTAACACTTAATTCATGACTTCCATTTATATTTCACGTTTCGCCGTCTACATTACATAAGAGACCGAAAACCTCGGCGATCTCCATTGTTTCGTAAAAATTTTAGGTCACAGCTGTCATGAATTCGTAACTCTCTAACAATGCAAGTGTTTAGAAAAACTAAGTGCGTTCATTTTCACGCATAAAGTGTGAAAATTATTCAGTGAGAAATTCTTCGGAGGAAATATTGAAATTGTTCTTTTTTGTGAGAAAAAATTCAACATGATAATAAGTACGTAATCTAATATTTCATAATAAAATAATTAAACAATTCTAAAAGGTACATATTTAATTCAAAATAAACATTAAATATGTGAATTACTCATTTATATCTACATATATATATATATATATATATATATATATAACTTTTCCGATTAGGAAGTGGTGCTAAATTAGTACCATTATATTGCTATATATGAATCGGCCAATCACTGTCCCCATTACCCTATTTTTTCATATAAATAAAAATTATTTTAAAAAATGAAGTAATCGCTGCATAGACGATTTATCAACATTATTGGTAGAGTTCTATCCGCAAAATAAAATAAATCCTGAGTCAGCCCCGCACGTCGTAATCCGTATGCATGTATGTTTCCCACCTACTCACTTATGCGGCGTTCTAACCGTAATAGGAAATGCGTGAGTGGCTTTTTATAAGTTTTATATATCCTCGGCGGTTTGGCATGTATACGCTGTATATATAAAAGCATTAACGTAAGCGCAAGTACTGCATAACGACATAAACGCACCGATGACGCGTGCATGCATGTTCTATAATATACATTCAGTGATTCAATGTATGTATTCAACTCTATTGCACATATATGTTTACGTATTATACACACATCCATAATATGTATGTAAGGCCTATGTAATAAGTTACACCCACATGTTAGAGAAGTTAACGCACTCTATTTAGGAGCGCATCGCTCGAATTCAATGTTAAGGTTAATACCGAGCGACCACAATGACCTTCGTTTTACCATTATTCGATTTTATTGCTTCAGTGTTTGTCTCAGATTCTCTTTGGGGAATTTTTACGAAATAATAATGGGCGGAATTTTAAACTTCGACTCGAACGTGACCATATTTTGATCTGCTGATTCAACAGATTTTATTATTGTCTCTATAATGACAAAAAATATGCAACTGATTCAGTTTTTTAGACAGAAATTTTGAGAAGCGAATCATGTTATGATTTATGATATGGCTATTTTTGGTATAGAAATGAAATGATTAGACAAACATATTTTTGTAGTTATTCTCTGTTTAGTCTTGCACTTTTTTAATTATGAATAATTAATTATATCCTTGGTCTCTGACTTGTCACAGCGGCATCATAAGCGGAAATATTCACTTCAAAAGGATTAATGATTCATGCAAAAGCATCAGTCGTAAACTTTATTAAATAAAATGCATAGTGTGAAATGGATAAATACAATGAATAAAGTAGTTTTATATAGATAAAAGAGAACATCTTGATAATCTTCTATCACCAATAAATTACTTTTTATAAAGAAAAACATACTGATTTCATTGATTAATTTGCCATGACATAGAAATTTGCATACTACTTTATATTCTTCAATCTTTCTCAAGATCATTTCACACATTTTATTCAATCTAATACCCAGGAAGTAAAATTACATAAGGGAGTGTCTAAAAGGATTCTAGCATTTTCTCGCCTCAACTTATTTGAAGCCAAAACTAGATTTTTTGTTATGACAAGTTAATAAATTACTTTAGGATAATATTAAATGATATATTATGTAGATTAAATAATTATAAAAGTTGTTGTCACAATAAATAAGAAAATTTTCATATAAGTCGTGATTAAGTAAGAATGTTTGCATATACGTTAATTTGTCGATGGCTCTGGCTCCCGTAAGCCATAAACAAATTACCGCAGGATCTCGTACGTACGTAGATCGTGATTTAAACTAACTGACTTTCCAAGGGTAAATTCCTGGGATTTATTTGCGATCTCCTCTCTCACCATACAATGTACATGAATTCCGTTCTCGCGGCATGCTTTGACAAGAGGGGGAAAAGTGTCACTGAGCGTCTCGAGCTACGGAATAAATTAACGACGTGATAATTGTGATAAAAGCGAAAATTGAACGAACAAGCTTCGGGTGAGAAAGAAAGTTACCTGATACTGATTAATTAATTAATTACGTCGTTTTTTCATTCCTCGTTAACGATGCTTAAATGCCGGGAAAGATAAAAGCATCTATATATATATATATCGGCAAAAGATGTTAAATAAGCATCATTACCTTTTTTAAAGGGAAATTGTTACTGAAATTAATTATCAAAATTAAGTTTAATTATGAAGGTGCATTGTTTTCGGTGAGCTTGAAAGTTTGAGTGGGGGAGATTTATTATGATCAGTTTTAAGATTTATTTCTTTGCAAAGGTTGTTATTTTTTTTCGGTTAATAGAGTTCTGCCTCTTAATCTGGTTCAATACGAAAAACCCTTTATTTTACAGGGCATATATAACCCGTAAGTCGTGACTTCGTGTCAGTAATGGACCAAACAGGCTGTGCAGTAAAAACAGCCGTAAAGCACTTGAATATATGGAATGTCATTCAGAAGTTACTGCAGGTCTCGCTAGGGGTTAAGGGTGTAAGATTGTACTTCAGGAGATGTAACTGAAAACTTATAGGGTGTTCTCCAAGTTTCGTTAAACTAATTTAAAAACAAGAACATTTTATTCTTAACAAATTAATCCGAATTTTTATACATGAATTCATGATACAGACGACAATAAATATACTGAATTTAAATAAATTACTTTCATCAGAAACATAATCTTCAACTTTGTAATATGACCGGATATAAATTGCCCCAATTCACCCTAGTAAGCAGGATGCTGTTCGGGTGCTATTAGGGAAACTTTTCTTTTAGATTTTTGAACTGTATCCTTTATAAAATTAGAAAACTTTCAAAGGGTCTGGCAGCTGCTTTTAGAAAAAAAAAATTTTTTTAATTGATTAACTCAAAATAAATCTTTCCAATGATTCAAAAAGATCAAAAATTCCTACCCGGGTGTTGGAGAAAATTATGGAGCAATAGTGTAGGTAAATAAAAAAATGTTGATTTTGATTAAAATTGAAAGAGTGAGTTAATATAATATATTGTAATGAATAATTAGTGAGTATATGATTTCTGGATGATTTGTTTAAATTCTGTTTGTTACATTATTTACGAGTATGAAAAAAATTGAAGAACACCCCGTATACGTATGTGATGATTCTGTCTGCATTCATTGCAAATAAATGAGAAACACCTCTGGGACCCTTGTATATATCTGCTTCATCGTACCAGTTGAAACGAGTTCGAGATTTTTGAAACGATAATTGCCATCGGGCAATAAAAATATTGGAATTCTCATTCGGATACTTTACGACACAGAGAACTCTGATCAAGTTAGCAGGTAGTAATCTCACCGTAAATCAAATTGTTGAAAGTCTTTTTAGTTTATCTATATCTGTATTTTCAAGTTCATGGGGATAATTCGACATATGTGAGAAACATGTGCTCTTATAGTATCGAAGGTATGTATATATATACATACTGTCAAAGAGATAGAGAATCCTTTATAGATAATAATTCATTCTGAAAAATTATTTTGCTTAGGTTTACACCATATCTAAAGAAATTATAATTCTAATATCAAAAGTATAATTCGATATCAATTGCAAATGTGTATTATGTAAGAAGCTAAGCGCCACAGCCTCATTTGGACAAAGCCTCGTAAAAGAATATCATGTCAAGATAAGATTTATTATCTTGGGTTATGTTATGTGGTACTGCAAGTGGTTATTCCTTTTGCATACATAAAAGAAGAGAATTTCCTTATAGGGATACAGTTTCCAGTAATGCATCAGAGGAACAAAGACAACAAAAATGTAAAAAAATTTGGTTAATGACTATAATATAAATGAAAGATACTTGCTTTTGAACTTTTTTATGTTCTCATTATATAGTGTATTATACTTAATTTAATAAATGTTAATTCTCATTTTAGACCTTTGTAAATATCGGAAATCAATGAAAGGGTGCGGACAATACGTATCAATTGAAAAATTGGATTTATTCATGGATCATATTGATTAATGTGTTTTCCTTTACGCCTATACATGTTTAGATGAACTTTAAGATATTGATTTTTTGAGAGAAGCCACTGACTAGCTGAATCGACAAAGCAGCAAAAATATATGATTACAGACTTCTTATAAACATAATCGGCCATTTATAAAATTAGAAAAAAAAGATATCTTTTGAAATTCCACATTATAGATTCCAATAAATAATAAAAATTTATAATTTACAAATTTCATCATACAGAACACGTATTTAATTTTTTGTAACTAAGATACAATAAAAAAATAATTGATAAGTGTATTATTCATATGAATTTGATTAAACAAAAATGTCCAACAGATATGAAAGCATCTTGTCTCTTCAATATTGTAATTCGATTGTGTACATAGTTTTTTTTCCTTGGGATTAAGAAATGTGTATTGAATGAATGGACGCTTTTCCTCAGTATATATATAGATTACAGAATTTATGCGCATTTTTCCACGCAAAATGTGCTAATTAATATTAGTAATAAGAATTTTAAAGTTAAAATTAATTTATAAATTATTTATTAAAATTATTTCCAGGCTGGCTGTGAGGTGAATAAATAATAACCGAAGAAGGAAATATTAATCTGAAATAGAAGTCTACTCTGTATGTGATCACATTTTCGAAACTAGTTTGCATAGAGAAAAGATATATCGAGCGAAACAGTCAAAATAAATAAGGAGTCAGATGGCTAATTATCCACTTTCGCCGGCAGTGAGATCAGCTGCACCGGTATTTCACTCTGGGAGCTATCGACATAGAATTTCACAAGCCGGGTTCGCTGTACCTGTATGAAGTTCAGTGCCAAGAAAGTCCGAATCGCCGGGTGCATATTTCCAAAAGACCTTCAAAATTCTTCGTCCGAGGAAACTGTAAAAACTTCAGTTTGGAAAACGGTTTTAAAATAAATATCTTTTGAAAATAAAAATAAAGTTGACCGTTCTTAATCACATTACGCAAAACGAATCTGCTCAAGAAGAGAGCGCGAATAATAGAGAGTGTAAAACCGCGAATCGATTGTCAATTGTCAATTGTCAAGAAATCGCGATCAAGTGGTGTACCGGACGCGGGTCGTCGATGCGAGAGGAAAGGACGATGAAGACTGAGAGACAACATTTCTGGGCTATCACTCGGAACTTACTGGGCGATCCACCTCCGCAGCAAGTTGAGACTCTATAACTGCGTGCCACAGTTTTCCGCCTGGAGAACGCCTCAACACTACTGGAGAACGCTCTTCAATGGTACCGCCTATGATGAGAGTACGCTATTCCGATACCAGAAGTGAAGATGATGCGTAACACGCGCCGGAACTTCTAATTTTCTTACTTAATGAACTGAATTCATTAAATTCACTTTTTTCCAAAAAGAGGAATTTATTTATATAAAAGGAAGATTTGCAACTAGTTAATGTCTGAAGAAGACGGTTTATCGTATGCTTTGGAAGTGAAAATCACTTCAATGAGTGAGAGCATTCAAGAAGAAAATCTGTTGCGGTTTTTACAACACTCAAAAAAATCCTGATCAGATTAATCAGAATTTTTTTCTAGACATTTTTCTGGTACAATATTGTGGTCAATACAACCAGACTAGCAGAAATTTACCCGGCGTTCTTGTTGTTTCTTTAACAAGAATAGCAATTTCTTCATACTGAAAATTGCTTCAGTAGATTAGCTACAATATTTACTCAGTTTTTGAGACAATTTATTCATAGTCTAAGTATAATTCGTCGTCACGAATGTGGATTAGTCATTAAAGAACTTAGAATAACAAATTAAATGAAATTTCCATCAATGAGGGATTTCACAGGAGGAAAATCATTTTTGCATTAGTCACGTTGCACATATAATGTTGTGGACTAATCTTCTTTTTATTCACTTTTTCTAACATGCCCTCTCATTACTTTTTACTTATTTTATACTATCTAAAATTAAAAGTTTTTAATTAAATTTTTTGCAAGAGGAGGAAAGAATAGTTTTTCTGTAAGTAATGAAACAGTATTAAAACCTCGATTAAGACATAAACGATCAAACTATTAAGGTGTAAAACATATCTATACAACAAAAGTATTAGTCAAGATAAAATCGTATGAGATAATTATAAAATTCCAGCCGGTATTTATCGTTAGACAAATGCTCAAATAGACATTCTCAATTGTCCAATTCCTCAATCTCTAAATTCTTTAGTACAATTATAAGAAGTGTTTCCCTGAGGTATAAAGGAAGCTAAAATAATTAAATTCCGATTTTGCGATATCATTTGTAGAAAAAGGAGAATGTATCGTGATGTGTAACAAGTAGACGTTAACGTATATAGAATTCTATTTTACATTATGTGCCTAGCACACGTACTACGATTGGATCATCGTTGTCATTCGCTTAACATAAAACGTACTTAGAATAATATTATTGTTATAAGACTGCTTCGGTGGTCGCGAAATCACCACAAAAGGACGAAAGTCCTTCAAATAGATTACAAATAATAGTAGCAAACTTGGTGGTGGAAAAATTCCATTGCATTTAAATATGCAAATATATAATAAATTTTCTAATAATCATATTGGAAAAACATTCCTTACTCTTGTTTTTTTTTCCCTCCATGATAAGAAACATTTATTAATTTCTTCCAAGATATAATACTTTTAATTACTTTCGTAAGATTTAACTAATTACGTGTTTTCACAACAAAAAGTAGCAAAATAGTCGACTTTATGATTTATGTTGATAGACAGTGTTTAAAATTTATGATGTGGCCAAAAATGATGGATAATTTGCTCAGTTAAGGATTTGGCGAAAATTAGGGCCGCTTCAAGCTTCGGTTAATTTATTATAGTCATCCCATAAAGTTTTAATCTCCATCAAAACTCGTCTCACTTTCTATTGACAAATATAAACTGGGTACTCATGTTAGAAATATACTCTTAAGAACTCGATTCGCTTCTCGCAACTGTATCCACAAATTAGGCGTTTGGTAATAACGATTTTTTTTTCGTAATTCATGTTTCCTTACAAAAACAAATATTCTTGTACCACGCAAAAAAGGATGCTGCTATTATATCACACAGGATATTTGTAGTGCCCCACGCATTTTATTTTATGGTCCCAAAGAATATTAGATCTCGCTAATAAATGTTTACCAACGGTACATTTGCATTTTTCTTATTTTAGGTGTACGTAATTAGTTTGTTCAAGAAACAGTTAATCCCAAAATATGCAGAACGAAGTAATGGCAAATGTACAGAATATGAAGTTTTCAGGTGAGGGTTTTCGCACCTTTGTTTAGTCAATTTAACGGTTTCAAAGTGCAGATTTTTCAGGAAGAACTGCAGCAGTTTTGGTGTGAATTTGTTAAATTTATATTGTAAAAAGACAAATATTATGCACCGCTTAATGTCGCGTTGCAAAACGAGATGTAATTGCGAAAGAAACATTTTAAGAATGAGGATTTAATATAATAGATTATATAAAGGTTGAAGGTTTTCATTAATTGGTGTAACATTCTTTTAATACATTTCAGCCACATTGTTAAAAATGTATTGAGGATGACAATTTCAGAGAACAAGTTGCACAGGTCGAGAAATGTAATAAATGAGAATACTTGAGTCTTAAGATGCGTCGCGAGTGTTATCATTACACGAGTAATAACGCAATTTCTTTCATTGGATAGACGGATAAGGAGATCCATATCATGATCATAGATCATAAGGAGATCATTGAAATAAAAAAGTCTGCGAGTAAAAAATAATTTTTCTTCGGAAAATATAACAGATATAACCGCAGTAGAATCACGTAAAACAGGGAACCATAAATGGTGCAGTTATATCATAAACTTTCAATTTCGTTTTGCGTGACACGTGTAAATATTCGAATTGACTTTCCTTCTGAATTTCTTTTCTTAGTCGAAACGGCAAACCTGCTGATTTCAATAAGTACATATCCTTTATATAAAGAAGTTGTGAATGGGTGCGTCTCTATATATGTGAGAAAATATAGTTTTAAAAGTGAGATGCATAAAGTAAATGCAAGTGAAAATTATTTAGGTCGTTATAACTGATAAGATACTTAATAGATGCATGAGAATAATCATAATCATACCGAGAATGTTTTATTACTCTGTTATAATGACTCGTTGACATAACCAGAGATCGTTCGCAGTATCCTTTTATGAACATATGTTTTTTGCTCGTGGACCTAAATACGCTTCTGAGTCTCACCGAGTGTCACCTTCAATAAAAAACGATTCGATGTCTCAAGATGGTTGAATTATTATTCGCCTTCATTCGTTCCGTAAACATACAAAGCATAAAAAGAGAATAATAAAATAGAAAAAGGTTTTCTATTATAATTTAGAAACTTCTTTATTTATTTTTTTACTTTGTTTCACCTTTAATATTTTCATTGAATGGTATAGTCTTGCATAGAATAACAGTAAAAAGAATTCTAAAGAAGATTAAAGATTAAAAGTATGTATCTAGGACAATTTCTTGAGAAGTAAACAGAAGTGATGCTGCACATAGTTTAATGTAATGCAACTGTCGCAATGAGCTATCGCAATTAGGCATTCGAGACTCATAATTCTTTGATGTTACCTCGTTATAGAATTACCTTAGATCAGCTGTGTACCTTGAATCCACAGTAGGCTGAAGAAAAGAGTAAAAGATCATCTCTTGAGACATAGACATACAGCATTGTAAATTATTAGACGAGGTTCTTTTTTTTTCTTTGCATCTCCGCGACAATAAAAAACACATGACGTTTATTTCTCTAAGAAGGTATGTTAATATCAATGTTCTTTGTTTAGGGACAACCTATATGAAACAAATGTAGGAACTTATTGTGAAGAGCATGTACTCAATTTCGTTCGCCTCAATGAAACTTCTAACGCAACAGCTTTCAAAAGCTAGAACAGGTCAAAGAAGCGTTTTTTCTTTAGGGAACAAAATCGTTACATCACTTTACATTTAACTCAATAAAAAATCTGACAATTGATCTCAAAAATAATTGCCAGTCATTTCTCGGTTAGAAAAATTGAACTATTCAAAGCTGAACTTTAAATTAAATCATATAGAAGTGAGACAAATCTAAAGGTTCACAATTAATCAATTTTAGACTGATACGTTTTTTGTTGAATAAGTTTAATTTATTTTCAGGACTTCAATTAATTAGTGTTTTCATACATTCTTAACTGAAATCGTAGCAAATATAACTTGCTCTATTTTTCCAACCAATAAAATGCTGATATACCTATACTTATTTGTTATTATAATAAATTAACTTCTTGAAAAATTGAGAAACGCATAAAAATGTCATAATGAATACATGCATATTATATTCGTCTTATTATCCCGAAGAGTGAAATATGTGATGTTTTAACTTTTTCGCGTCTCTCGTAATGCAAAACTGTATCAAGACACGTCGTCGTAAAAGTGAAAGCAATTTGGAGTAAGGCGTTGTAAATGAAAGAGAAAATATATATGTTTCAACGACATAATCTCGTATATGCACATGCATGCACAATTCAAGCACCCATGTGTATTTAAGATCAGGTTTGCAATTGAATTTACCTTTGTTTCTCTGCGAAAAATATAAAGCGCGCTTGTTTGTGTACGTACGTATTCCAAAGAATCGGGTACACTCTCACGCGCCTTGCAAATCTAGAGAAGTAATCTTACCCGGAGATCTTCAAGTAGCTTCTCTTCTGTTACTTTTCCCCGGCTTATCTAAGTTCATTAAAAAACACATGTCTTATGATAGTACGTTTTGTAACTACCAAAGTACTACCACGGACCTTCAGATGTCCTCGAGACATTTTGCAGACTCTCAGGAATCTGGAATCCACATCTGAGATGCTGCATTCAAAATAAACTAGATACAAATGCAGTACT
>CAJFCO010000030.1:1994431-2180540 GCA_904066015.1 Synergus gifuensis
TTATTTTCATATCCAAAAAGTAAACACTTTTTAAGGGGTAAATTTTTGTTATCGTACCCAAAGCACTTACAATTTTTTACTGATAATTGATCTGAAATTTTAACCGTAGTTTAATAATAACATTCTATAGCGAAGAAAGTATAGGATTTTTTGATTGATATTAAAATTTACCAATTCTATTAACGATTTACTAACAATTTTTGTATTAAAAAAGAAAGGTTTACCTGAAAACTAACGCTACTTTTATAAAAACAATATTTCGACAAAATTCTACGTAGTTCACTAGTTTTGCATATAATATCAAAATCTTCTTCGTTTTTTGTTCAAAGTGTTTTGCTGTGATCTAAAAAATTGTTCAATATAATTGTTTTAAGTACTTTAAGACTTAGTAAGACCCCTTAAATACTTTAGTGACAGTGTTAAAGTAGAAGGCGCTTTTTTCATACAATTTTTCTCTTTTTTGTTTAATTCTTTGCCTTCTTAATTTATCTTCTTCTTAAGACATGCGCTTCCTGCATAAAAATGCATAAAATGCACAGTTATTCTCGTGTAAAAACGCAGTTTGGGAATTTTATCTATTAAGTAATATCTGCGTATAAAAATGGTGAAATCATATGGGAGATAATCGCGACAATCTCTTACGAGCGATGAATGTAAATGTTGAAGTGTCTAATGTCGAGTTGCAGTGTATCATAATGTAAAATATATGTACATAATATTTTGTGCATATAGATCACTGTCGCGCAACATTCTTAGTTCTTATACATCGCGGAAGTAAGATCTCTTTTGTGGAGAATTTTCATTCGCGATGCGTTCCTCGATAATAGTGCAACAGTTTCAGAATGTTCTTACATACATATATGCGTGTCCGCATAATATTATGGGGAACAAAAGAATAAGAAACCGAGAATCGAGCTTATAGTTTATAGAGTCGCCTTAAATTAAAGTCTAATAACTTATTCAAACCCGTTTGGATCAAAAATTCTTATAGTATCAGTGTGTTAGTATAATATGTATGGTAGTATATGTTTATCGATTAATCCCAAATTAAACAGTAGAGCAATTAAAAATAATTGCAAAATTAAACGAACGGTACTTTATTCAATTACTTACCTTTTCAAGCATCCATGGGTAAAATGCATACGGTTACGCTAAACAATAAGAGGGCATGGCATTGGTTGCAGTGAGTAAGTAATATCAAGACCTTCAACGCGATCGCACAAAAACGATCGAGATTCTTCGCGTAGATGTCGATCTTTGTGAATCGAGAACAACGAAAAGCGATTTTCTCATGCCGTTGCTCACATTAAAAAATGCCAAGGTCCCATAAATTCCTCGCGTGCTTTCACCACTTCACTTTCTTTTCGACAAAAGTTCACACGTAAGTCAAACCTGATCGGAAGAAATAATCGAGATTGATCCTTATGTTTCAATAAATTTCGTAACGTTGTCATATCCTTTTTTTGCCAATTAAGAGGAAATAATCCTTTCACTGTTGCGAAACTCTTACAAACACTTTATGCTATTTAAAAAAGAAATAGTTAAACATTTGAACATTGCACACAATGTTCAAATCTTTTAACATAACAAATGATAGTTATATGTACCTAGGTGTTGCTATTTTGCCCCAAATATTGTTGAAAATAACATTATAAAATTTTATGAACATAATTTAAACGAATGGATCATTTGCAATTGTGATTGAAAGATTATAATTGCACATTTTTTAACTTACGCAAATTACGAAAATGCGCCAGTGCATTTTGAGGATGTAATGGTATATGAAGTGGGATGAAATCTGGATAATAAACACTCACGACACTTGTAGAAATAATAAGATAAGTCACGATAAAAGTTAATTATCCATGACCGATGATTGGCTCGTTCGAGAGGAACTTTTTCAATGAGCCTACTGTCTTTAATCGTGCCGAACTTACTGAACAGTTTATCCACTCAGCGGCTGGACCATGAGTGTCACTGATGTGTATGGGGGCAGTGTAGTTGGCACGCCTTCGCAATTTCCCATTAAAGTGGGTTTAAATCGAATAACAGAAGAAACCCTGAGGCTGCCTGCGTACCGATTGTTGCATACCACATACCTGCGTGATCTTTCAAGAACAACAATGGATCTCATAAATGATCAGGAAATCAAAATAGCGAACATTTATTAAGACTAGAAGAATTTTATTACTCTCACCTTCATCTCTGGATGAATTCAGCAGGCAAAAGTAGAAGAGGCGAGGGGTATTTTTGCAATCGGTATATAACGTTATACATAAGTCATATATATGACTATAAGGAAGAAAGAACCTGCTTAATGAACTCGAATAAGTAATTGAAAAGAAAGTTAAACATGCTAAAAAAGCAATACTTTTGTATTGTGTTTCTATTTTTCCAATTCTATACCCAAATTTTCTCAACCAGTTCTGATATTGATCATTTTTATTAACATTCTTTGGCACGTTCCTTAATTCAGTCATCACAGTACCTATTGTGAAAGAAGAATTGAAAATAATTCAAAAGCACTTGATATCAAGATGAATTCGAAAAAACTCAAAGAATTTTAAAGTATTGCAAGAGATTTCAAGGAATTTCAAGGGATTTTTAAAGAATTCAAAAGAGTTGCAGTACATTTCATAAGATTTCAAGACATTTTTATTGGTTTTAAAAAATTCCAAGGGAATTGAAGGAATTTTAAAAAATTTAAAAAGGTTCTAAGAAATTTTAATTGATTTTAAAAGATTTCAAGGTATTTTTAAGAGACTTCAAATAATTTTTTAGGAATTTTAAGGGATTTTAAAAGAAAGAATTTAAATGGAATTTGAAGAAATGTCAAGGAATCACCAGAGATTTGACAAGGTTTAAATTTTTTTGTTATTTCAAAAGAATTCAAGAGATTGAACGGAATTCCAAGTATCAAATAAAAATACTTTCAGCTTTAAAAGAGCGGAAAAGTTTTTTAAAACCGGAAATGACCAGGAATTATCCTATAATTTCCATGTCAATAATTTTTCATGATTGAACATTATCAATTGAAAAAAAAATCCATTACAATATAATAACAACTCTTGTGTCATTTAAAAAAGATGTAAATAAAGTTGATCAATCGTTTACTAATTTTAGAAAATGTGCATAAATTTAAAGCGAAGAAATTCAAATGATCATTCAGGGCCTAATATCTCAACATCTTATTCCATATAAATTAGCCTCGCTCTTATTAACTATACGAGCTAGAACGAGGTTAATAGTGTCCTTTATTATTAAATTATTATTATCGATGATACGTATCTACAGAAGATGTGTCTCTCGCCAAATCGTCAATACTTGATGCGCATATATATTTCATTAGAATAACGAAGTCAGTGGAAATGCATCACATTTCGATATAGAGAAAAAGTGGGTGTTGTTGATCCTATTAACATAAAGGCTAGCAAGTTATGGCAGCCTTTGCGCAATATTAAACATAACATAATCGCAGCGATCCAATCCCGGTAACTCGTTACCTTCACTTTAACCTTGCTCGCCTTTGAGCAAATTTTAGAGCAATAATTACTTGACTTTCAAATTTTGCCTGCTATCGATCAAAATTAAAGAGGTCAAGCACGGTTTTCCTTTTCCTACTGTTTGTTTTTTTTTTTTAAAAACATGATGAGTTTTTGTACTTACATTATGAAAAATTACTGATTTACTGATGCTCAATTCGTAATTTAAAAATGAGAACGATATCAGTCATCATAGTACTTATTGTCATTAAAAAAGGTGAATTTTTTATAAGAAGCAAACAGTTGATGAAAGCTTTTGCATATTATAATTGCACCTTGAATAAAAAGGTGTAATTAAGGGAAGTTTCGAGCTGAGCTCGATATGTGAGAAAGTCCTTCGGAATTATAATCACTTCAATTTGTCTTCCTTGATATTTATCTTCAGAACAATTTATCGATACTGTTGCATTAAGTATGTACTTGCTCGCATGATCGTAGGTACGTGAATGAAGTTCTCTTGAATGGCTGTGCGCAAGATTATAAACCGTTTCACGCATCGGATGGGTGTAATGATTATGATGGTAAAATACGCGTCTCAATACTCTCTGATGTGCACTGGGATGCAATTATGAATTTTTTTAGATGCGTTTCCCTGCCGTTCTTCGTCTCTGTGAGAAATCCTTGGATTGAAGATAAATGCTGGACATGTCTAGACAACATGTCTCCAGTTGCTGTACTTCTTCATTAGCCTTGATTCACTTCGTAAATCAGTGTGCATGTATATTATACACCATCGCACGTGAATTGTTAAGAAACGTACTAGACACGCGACACAATTAAACCAGCTCAAAAATAAATCACTTGAAACAAATAAAATTTCTCCATTAATGAGCAGAGAAAAAAGGCAAATTATATTCATTTTAAAGCATTAAAAGTTTGTTCTCAAAAAATCTATATTAGGAAATAACTCATTAAAGACAAGAAACCAAGGATGTTACCGAAAAAACAATATATATATTTTCATTTTTAAATAACAGTCGGAGGTCCTTCGTTCTTTGAACTTTGAACTCTTATACTTATTAAAAAATGAAAGATATATTTTAGAGGTACTAGTAAAAGTCCGCTTATACTTTTTAGCTCTCGATTAAGTATAATTTATAAGGAGGATTACATAAAAGATTTTTTCAAACTGGTTTCTCGTCACAGAAAGTCTTATCTTTAAGAATGACCCAAGTCGATTGACCGAAACATGGGTCGTTCCAGATTGGGACTGATTCTAACATATCCAAAGAGCAACAACTTTCGACACTTGTTCATTCTATAAGGGAGAAAGTACGAATTTTTTATATCATAATTTCTTACGTAGAGATCAAAGTGTCTGACGCGAAAGATAAAATTTGGTAGACTATAATTCGTCGCCCACGCAGCTGCTAGTAAAAAGTTCAATGGCCATGAAGATCTTTCGATTTTGTAGAGAAAGAAGTTTCAACTTTTAAATTACATTAAATTACATTAAATTACATACATTACTATTATAATATACTAAAAAAATTTGGATGTTGAAAAATCCAGTCCAGTTCCCCCTCCAGAAATTATTTTCAGATACTAATTCTGCTAATATTCCTAATCTAAAGAAGATGTTGACTAAAAGTAAAGACAATCTAGAATGCTGTTCTCGTAGTTATCCCACGGCTGTTAGCATGTCGAGAGACATTAAAATAATAAATAGATCCATTTACAAGTGCACGTATGTACTTGACTACTTGCACATGTCTTGTTTATATTGCGGTCTAAGTTCATCCATATTATGTGCCGTTACCATTTCTTATAAAACCGACCACCTTCGCAAAATCGATGTCATTGAACTCTTCATTTATTACGTTCTCATTTAAAATACGAAATCGATAATACTAATTTACATTTACACGAATTGATTTTAACCTTGAAATATAAAAAAAACTAGTTCAAATTTCGACTTCCAAGCTTTTGTTATACAATAAAAGAATACTTATTACTCCACAATTGTTTAGATTTAATTTTTATAACTTCAACTATTAAGTTAATAAAAACAGACAAAAATTCTTCTTTCTAATTTCAATCGCTTTTCTTTTTTTAATTTGATTATTTAGACAAATATATGAAAATCACTTTTTAAAAATGAATTATTCTAATGGGCACTTCGATTCTGTTTTTCTTAACGATATGGACTCCCTTTGTTTCATTTTTTTGACATTCTGTGCGTCTACCTACACGAGTCAAGACACTCCCTTGTGAAAGAGTGAAGTTTTACTGCACTACGTAATACCTATCGCAAGAACGAGTCTCTTTTTGCTAAAACTAAGTGACAGCTTGTATTTCTATTAGTGTATAGTGACGAAATTTTCAAGTGAATTACTAAAAATAATGCCCTAATCGAATCTATGATTCATAAGTTGAGAATATTTTTAAAAAAATTTTTATGCATTTTTAACAAGTTTCTGCAAATTTAAATATTTTAAATCTAAATTTTTGAGGATGCTAGAAGAGGTTACTAAGAGTCACTAATTAATAAGAAAAGATATTCCTACAAAGCAATCATTTATTTTTTTTTTATTAAACGATTTAACCTA
Source organism: Synergus gifuensis (assembly GCA_904066015.1). Taxonomy (NCBI): domain Eukaryota; kingdom Metazoa; phylum Arthropoda; class Insecta; order Hymenoptera; family Cynipidae; genus Synergus; species Synergus gifuensis. Next base: position 2,000,523 of record CAJFCO010000030.1, read on the forward strand.
GTCCACAAAAAATAACTAATTAAATATGTTACACGTTACTTTAAATCAAACTACACTTTCGAATTAATTAGTGATGATTCTACAGAAATGGAAGTTTATGAAATACTTTTTGAAAACCAGTCTCAAATAATGTATCGAAAATTCTGATTGCGCGAAACTCGTTTAAAAAGACTTTATCACGATAAAAATAAGTTGGGAAAGAGGTCGAAGTTTTATATTTACCATAAAAATCGACTTCACTAAATTGATTAAGTTACCATTAGACGAGGAGCGATATTCATAGCCATTAACTCCTGGAAAAGAAGTTTGGCAGCATAAGGAAGTCTGACTTGAGAGATTTGCGTCTTGTTCTTGCAGCCTCTGCATTCGAAAGTGTTGTTTCTCAAGTTGGCAATTGCGATTAATCCGCAGAAATTGCAGACGTGAATTCTGTACGGATCGGAAACTTCGAACAGACGTTCACGTAAGAATTGAGCCGCACCATGGGAGATTTGACAATCACGTTCCATTTCTCCAAAACGCAGTCCGCCATCCCTATAATAAAATGATAAATAGGAATTATATTCAAAAAGTCAATTGATTATTTAAAAAAATGGATACTTAATATTAAATACAAACCTGGCCCTTCCTTCCATAGGTTGTCTGACCAAAATCTGAACTGGACCTCTTGCTCTGCTGTGAATTTTGTCGTCCACCATATGTTTCAAACGTTGGTAGTAGGTTGGTCCCAAGAAAACCTGCGCGTTGATTTTTCGTCCAGTGTGTCCATTATACATAACTTCGTTGCCTCTCAATTGATAACCGTATTCTTGCAAAAGAGTCGAAATCTTTTGTACGTTGACGGCATCGTTAAAAGGAGTCGCATCACCAATCTCACCTGAAAGAAGATAAATTATGAAATGAAAAGTTATTAATAGAAGAAGCATAATTCGTAATTAACAAAAAATTAAAGAATTATTAAAATACCTTTGTTAGATGAGACTTTTCCCTGAATACACTCGATCAAGTGACCAATTGTCATACGAGATGGGATAGCGTGAGGATTAATGATAATATCAGGCGTAAGTCCTTCGCACGAGAAAGGCATATCCTCCTGTCTGTACTGGATTCCGCAAGTTCCCTTCTGTCCATGCCGAGAAGCGAACTTATCTCCAATTTGTGGAATCCTAACACTGCGAACTCTTATCTTACAGAACTTGTACCCTTCACTGTTTAACGTCAACATTACTTGATCCACAATTCCGGTTTCACTGTTACGCAAGAAGGTAGAGGCATCTCTTTTCGTGAAACGTTTAGTCGTACTGTCCAACTGTAAAGCAAAAACAAACCATCATTAAAAATATCAAACATAATAACACGATATTTAACAACATATAATTAAAATTATCTTTTAAACTTACTTCGTCATCAGTTTCTGGCAAAGTTATCGTCTTTCCAATAATGACATCATCTCCAGAGACTCGAATTCCCGGAGAAATAATACCATCGTCATCCAACTTGTCATAAATCGCATTTCTCATTCCCTGGCAAGTTAACCTCGTTGGTTTTTCGAACTGTTCCTCTTGATCACCAATTCTCTTAGATTCAGCATCTTTATAAGATCGGTAGAAAACAGATCTAAAAAATCCTCTCTCGACGGCACTAGCATTCAAGATAACGCTATCTTCCTGATTGTATCCAGTGTAGCATAAAATAGCAACAATGCTGTTAATTCCAGCCGGAAGTTCTCTGAACCTGAGATACTCCATAGATCTAGTCGTCACCAGAGGTTTGTGCGGATAATACAAAACGTGAGCAAGAGTATCCATCCTAACGTGGAAATTCGTAATATAAACACCCATAGCTTGTTTACCCATAGCACTTTGATAAGTGTTTCTGGGACTTTGATTGTGATCAGGGAACGGAATGATAGAAGCACAGACACCAAGAATCATCGCTGGATGGATTTCGCAATGAGTATAAGTTGTACAATAAGCGTACTCTTTTTCTTGTCTTAAATCATCAGGAGACATGGCAATCATAACCGTTTCTTCCTCTAAAGTGTCAATATACTCAACTACTCCACTACCCACTAATTCCTGCCAACCATCATAATCTCTTTCCTTTAACAATTCAATGTGTCTCTTCTTGAGTAACAAATTCTGATTCTCTACGATCAAGAGAGGTCTACTAATTCTTCCAGCATCAGTATAAATTCTAATCTCCCTGTCTCTGATGTCTCTAATCATTGATACTTCTGAAACAATGATGTCCATCTGTCTTCTCAGTTTTCTAAGAGTAGCCATCAACTGATCAGGGTCTCTGTGAATTCCAACCCAGCATCCATTTACAAAAATCTTTGTCGCATCTGCGATTGCACTTGGTGCAATTTCTTCTAAGTTCTCCATAGACCATTCTTCCAAAAACTCAAGAATGGGAGAAGGCTGGGAACCTACACTGATGTAAGCCATTAACGCTAAATTTTTTACAAGTCCTACCGCTGCTCCTTCAGGAGTTTCAGCGGGACACAACATTCCCCACAAAGTATTATGGAGCTGACGCGGTTTTGCTAATTTACCGTCTCTTCCAATTGGTGAGTTGACTCTTCTCAAATGGGATAATGTGGAAGCAAATGTCAGTCTGTTCAACACCTGAGATACACCAGCTCTTGCCTGATGAGCTTTTTTTTGATCTCCCCAGTTGCCAGTAGCCAATGAGTATCTTAAACCATCTGTTATAATCTTAGTCTTGATCGCGAGTTCCAAGTTGAAATCTTTTCCTCTATCGATAAACTTTTGAGCGTATAACCTCACTTCCTTCATTAAGTTTTTGAACAAACCTCTAAATAAGAAAGCTAGCAAAGGTCCTGCGAGGTCCAGACGCTTGTTGCCGTAATGATCTCGGTCATCCAGTTCTCTTCTACCGAGAGAAGCTGATAAAAGTCTGTGCACCATGTAACCCAGGAAGTAAGCTTTTTTAGTCTCGCAGAAGTCACTAATTCCTACGTGAGGTAACATTTCTTTTTGTAAGATTTCCCTCGCGTACTTCACACGCTTATCTTTTGTAACACCAGGTCGAGCACCACGAGTACCGATAAAATTCAGAGCCACGTTCTGTTCTTGGATGACGAAAGCTTCGTCAAGGGATGGTTTCACCATTTCCATCATTTCGGGATCATCGAAGTCGTAGATGATGTGTTCGAGAATATCCCGATCGGCGACGAAACCAAGGGCACGGAATACTATCATGATGGGAATTTCTTGTTTGATGTAGGGTAGGATTGCTACTATCCGCTGCCCAATCGCTGATTTTTTGATACTCTGCGGAAAGAAAGGGGGAATATTTGTATGAATTTCATTTTGAGAAAAACTAGACATAGATTGATAATTTATTAATATTATTATACTTACAGCACCGCTTTTAGCCATCATATTAATCCAGAGAGTAGATGTTGGGCGAGAACTGTGTTCCAAACAGGAACGAATTTCAGCTTTGTAGGCGTACTTTCCATCTTTCATGCTGAAAACATAAACAGTGTTGCTGGCCATTTTTTCCTGGGCAATGAGAACCTAAAACCGAAAAATTTTATCAATATTTTCAATTCCATTGAATGCAAAGTATGCAGTAATTGTGGGTTTTTTAATTAATAAAATACCTTCTCTGATCCGTTGATTATAAAATATCCACCAGGATCTAGAGGACATTCATTTAATTCAGTCAAGTCACGATCTGACAACCCAGAGAGCAAACAGTACTTTGACCTTAACATGATTGGAATTTTTCCAATAAATGTTTTTTGATGTTGCGTTTCTGTAAAAAATTTTTAACCAAATCTTCAATATGAGAGTACGTGTATAATAGAATCATTCATGAAAATTTGTTAATAATTTTTTTTTAAAACTATTTTAAAAGAAAGAAATTTTGTGAATTACGATGCTATACTGCCTACATTTTAATAGAATAAGTTTCATACTTACCAACTTGCTCTTCATTTTCTTTGACGATAGTTTTGGTAATGTCGACATACAGAGGAGCAGAATAAGTTAAGTTTCTAAGTCTAGCCTCGTTAGGCATCATAGGTGATGGAGCACCATCCTTTTCCCAATGAGTGGGCTTGGACAAGTAAATTTGTTCAAATTTCAACAAATGCCTTATTGGGACTTCGATTTTTCCTGTCGTGTGTTGTGCTTCAGCTTGCAAGTCAATTACAGGTGAATCTTCGACAATGCGCTGGACGGACATTTCGATGAATTCATCGAAACTGTCAAGTTGTTGTCGCACAAGACCTTTTTCGTCGAAGTAGGCATTAATGACGATCCAACAGGCTTCCTGCCACAGTTTTGAAGAGATTTCTTCCGCATCATCGTCTTCATATGCTTCTGGATAAAGTGATTAAAAATTCAATAATCGCGTTTTTATTAGAGTTAAAGGAAAATATATCTATTTTTATAAATAAACATTTAAAGAAAGCAGAATTTACATATTATCATGTATAATATTATTGCTCCAAAAACTACTTGTTTACAACACTTCTATTTAAAAAACATTAAATACTCAAGATTAATTAAGCCACCAAAAATGTATAAATACAATACGTACTTATACAATTTATGTACTAATTGCTAAAAGTATAATGCTTTTGTATTAAAATAAACTTTCAAGATAACAAAAGAAGGTGACATTTTTATAGGACATAAAATAAAATGAAATTCGTTAAGAATAACTGAGTATCAAAATAATTGAGTAATTAATGTGTTAATATTTCAGAAATCTTCTTAAATTGGAAAAGTAACTATAAAAGTAAGTGAATATTTAAGCCGTCACATTGTAAAAGGGGATATCTTTTCGTCCGAGTGCAAGAGGATCCTGACAGTGTAAAAATTACAAATTTAGGAATATTTTGTGGTATCAAGCAAGAAAATGAATTACTTGAAATAAATTTACAAAAATGTAAGTTAAAAAAATGTCAAAAGGGGTGAGAAGTCATTGTGCTCCGGCCAAGAAATTTTATAATACGATGTGGCGATTCATTTGTAAAAAAAGTTTTAGGTTAAGTTATGGTTTAACCCAATACGCTGTTAATATTGCTGTTTTAGTTCAAATTTTCCAAAAAATATATAGTACTCACCTTCTTCTTGAACATACATCTTGACTTATTAATTATATACTTTAAAAATTCCAAAATTCACTGTTTTAGTTGAAACGTAACTGAATCTGAATTCCTGAAACAGGCAGCCACAGCCAGCATCGCCAGCAATGCACAGCAACAGCAATGCCAGCATCATGATGCCATTATTATCATTATTATTACAAGTACGTATAGTATAGTGGAGGGGATGACCACTGCATATGATGCGCAGTGGTCATGCGCAGCGCATCTTCTTGCATATACAAAAAAGCCGCGAAATATGAAATTTACTATTGATTATACCAAAGATAACTTTGATTATACATAATAAATTTTCCGATTGTATTTATAAATATTGTAATTTTTCCAGAGTTTGTAACAAATGAATTCTTTTCCTCAAAAATGTTCCCCTGTTTACCATATACCGTAAGTACACCTTTCATGGCTCCAGATTCTATAAAAGAAAATCAAAACGCTATAAATAAAATTAACCAAGAATTATTAAAAAAAGCAAGAGAGATAGAAAACGACGATACGCCTTTTAAAATAGTAAAAATATCGAAAAATAAATTAGCAACAATTTTGAGACAAGATACAACTGCAATTAAAGCTCAGCATAAATCTCGTTTAGATAATACTGTATTAAATTTGGGAGTAGAAAATTCAAATTTAAAAAAAGATTGGGAGGAACTTCCACAACAGGTATGAAAATATAAAAGAAGAAGAAAATTCATACTGTTAATATTATATTATTAATTATATTATTGTAATTAATAATAATATATTATTATTATTATTATTAATATTTATATAATTATATTATATTATTAATACTCATTATAATTGTTATTAAATTTATGAAGGTAAAGGATGAAGTTTTGAAATTAACAACCCAGAAGCAATTTCGAAAATGTCTAAAAAATTGTCCCTGTCAATACACTCAAGGATTAATACAATTATATCACAATGCTCAATTACTTCTCAAAAAAATAAACAAAATCGAAGCAAATATAGGTAATCAAAAACCTCAAGTGTCTCATAGTGATGTCGATTTTTTTAAAGATGATTCAACCTGTAAATCTTTAATAAAAGAAATTAAAACTCAAAAAACTGACATGAAAAAATTGAAAAATATATACGAAAAGATAAAGGATAAACTCAAACTTCATTCAGAAAAAAGTCTCCGTATTGAAAAGCGTCTGAAAGAGGTAAATAAAAAGATGTTGGAAGTAAAGAAAGTTGTTAGAGAATTTGAACCTGAAAAGAAAATTCATCATTTAAAAGAAGAACAGCAAATGATAGAAATTGGCTTACTGAATCATGCGTTATCGTTTGAAGAAAATGAAATATTGAAAATTAAGGAAGATATTGAATTGAGATTAGAACGTAAAGAAGAATGGAAAAAACAAGAAAAAATTTGGGACAATAAAAGATGTAAAGAAAGACAGACTGATACTTTGCTTGTTTTAAAATCTACTAATTTAATGGAAAATTATATTCAAGAATTAAAATCTAAAATAAAATTTGTCGGATACTAAATTACTCTAAAAGCTAGAGATAATTATTTAAATAGGTATATTTACACAAAATTCTTATAAAAATATATACTATTCAAAAGTAGTATGTACTTTATCTTTGAAAATATAGATTATCATAATAAAACTTACAAGTCTGTGTCATTTAAAAGATCGTCGATACCGAAACTAAATTTTTTTTGAGGTGCGGCGATATAATCGGGAGTTGAACTCCTCATAGGTTCCTGTAAATCAATTATTCTCTGATTAAGAGGTACATATGTAGAAATCAATGCATCAAATTCATCTACTGAATCGTTCTTTTCCTGGATTTTTACAGATTTGTAAAGAATTGATTTCCGGATACTATTTTGATTACATTTAACATCCATTACTGGACTTTGAAGGTCTCGAGAAGATTCAATAGTGGAATCGAAGAGATCAGATTCGTCCGTGACTTCATACTCTTCTGGAATTAGTAGTCTAGCACTATCAATTTCATTCTGAAAATTATTTTCTATACTTTCTTTAATATCATCCTGATTGTCTTCATTATAATTTTGAATATTATTTACTAGACTCTTGTCATCCTTCTCAGATTTTTCAACAATTTGAAGTCGTTCAAAAGTTGAATTTACAAGGTCTAGTTGATCATTCTCCTGATCTTTTAGTTGGAATTCAGAAATATCAAGAAGAGATGAGTTTCGAATACTCCTTTCAAAAATTTGACACTCCATTGGCTTTTGATAAAATCGAAGACGTTCAAATGAAAGATTATCGGAAGTTAATTTATCTATAGAATTATTTTTATCTAATATCTCTTCTCTATTAAAATCAAAAATACTTGGTTTTCGAATACTTTTTTCCAAATTTATAAACTCCATTGGTTTATGAGCAAATCGAAGACATTTAGAAGAACCATTTTCAATATCTAATTTATCTTTGTAAGTATTCGATTTTGAGACCTCGCATTTTTTGGATTTTGAATTAGAAATTTTTGTTGATTTCCAAAACTCATCTATTGAGTTTCTACCTTCATAGGACTTCTGGTCCTCCTCAACTGGTACAGCAGTGAAATTAAGTAAATCAAATTTCATCTTAGGTTTCTTTTTAGCAAAAACATTAGGTGATTTGTACAAACTAGGTCCTGGATTTTTAGAAACCAGGGTTTCTTTTGGACCCAGTAAAAGACGTTGTAAAGAACGACTCATGAATTCAAATTCGTTTTTAGACTCCTCATTATCCGATTTACTATTACTAAGAATCGCATTTATTGATTTTTGGAGATCATCTGCGCTTCTTAGGTTCATCTCGGGTTCTATATCTTTTTCGAAACGTTCTTCTTGAGTCATGGAAACATGTGATCCTAAAATATTTCGACTATCTAGACTATAATTGCTTTTAACACTAAAATTTTTTGCTTCGTTACTACATAATCTTTCGATAATATTTGACATATCCATTTCACTGTCATAATCGCTTGGAAAATCTTCTGGTGTGAGTTCATTAAACATTCTCAGAAGTGAACCGTTTAAAATGTTGTCTAATCGTTCAACCTCTTGAATTTTATCAAACTGAGGTCCTTGTTTTTTAACTCCACTTGAAATAAGTCTATTTATTTCTTCCCCAGTGACGTCATCACTTTTTTTCTTTCTTTTAGGAGAGATCGTCATCGCTTCGAAGGATTCTTCAAAAGTAGGTTTATTATTTATGATAAATTCTTCAATTTTTCTATTTTTTGTGAGTTCCGTTGCTTTTGGTTTCCGTGGTCGTCTCTGTGCTTTTTTCTTCTCTTCCTTCTTTTCTCCAGGTGGTTCTTCAACAGCTTTTGCCTTTTTTGTTCGCGGCTTTGCAGGCTTTTTCTTTTTCGCTAATTTTGCATTTTCGAATTCTTCTACTAAATAAGGATAACATTTTTGGAATAAATGTCGGGGTTCCAGAGTGACAAGTTCTGCAGGTTTTTGAGGCTCATCAAAATTGTTTTCCTTGTCAGATACACAGGACAACATCAATCCTTCGAAGAGTCCTTCTTCATCCTTCCAGACAATTTCATAGCTAGCCACACTTCTAATATTTCGAGATTTCTTTATTTTTTCTGGAATTAACAAACCAGGTAAAGATAAACGTCTGTCGTCGGGAATTTCTACAAGGTGACGGACCTGCCATCGAGTTAAGAGGGGCAAAATTTTTGCATAGGCGTATTCTGTTTCCCAAGCTACATATCGCTCCATAAAAGTCTGAAAGTGAGTAAAGTAAACTCAATTAAAGTTTCAAAATTAAACATTTTAAACATTGAGTGTATACTAAAAAAAAAAGAATTATTTAAATCTTACAACGAATTTGAGAATCTGAGGTTGCTTCCATTGAAGGTCTAAACTCGACGGCATTGGATCTTTACGATAGAGAAATTCGTTTATCAGTTCTTGACTTGGAAATTCATCAACGAGAAGTGCTTTTTTCCTTATGGAGATTTCATTCGACATCAAAATTCTTTTTTCCCTGGCGACACAATTAAAATTATTATACCATCTTTAATGAATATTCGAAAATATAATATTATATTATACTCACTTGTAGTCCTCCTTGCATTTTGTAAGAGTTCCGCAATCTTGACATCCAGATTTGACATGCGCTCTCATTTTTCCTAGGTGGCCACAAGTCGTGCATATATTGGGATTTGCTAACTCAGCTTCCATTTTCTCAAATCGAGAATCCGTCCTCCAACTTTTAATTCTATCAATTAAGATTAGTATTATTTTCTTATATAGACTCTTAGTTTCAGGAAATCTAATATTATCAGAATAGAATTTTATTCTACCTTTCTAATATTTCTTCCTCGTTGACGACTTTGAATAATTTAAGTGCTGCTTCCTTCCCTACACCATTCAATCCATTGTCATAATCACAACCACAAAGCAAAGCGAGTGCTATCATCTTATTTCTCCCTAATCCAAAAACTTTTTCAATTTTTTCTATTGTATATTCGTCAATTGATCCACTAGAAGTACCGCGATTTCCTTGAGTACTTGTGCAAAAATTTCTGTATACAACTTTCGCTCCGTAGAGAAAACAATCACTATCTTGACTGATACATCCGTGAACCAGCTGCAATGTAACGTATTTTATTAGTGTTCTTTGAAATAATAATTTGTTCATAAAGATTTTTGTTATTTTACTTTCAAATATTTTACTTACCCCTTCTGCATTTAAATAAGCGCACATAGCTTCAGCTTCTCCGTGTCCATGAACGCAAGTTATTCCCATGTGTTTCAACATCTCTTCGCATTCTTTAAGAATTCTATTAAAGTGACTCCTTCCGCCTTTTCTATTGGTTTTACTTTCTGGTGGACCATTTCGAATTTCGTTCCTTTTAGCTATCGTTTTGTGTTTCAAAGTGGGAGCTGTTCCTTCCAGTACAAAAACTGGAGATATTTCGTGCATAAGCAGGAACGCAGTTCGGAAAAAGAGATTCCTAAAATACGTATTAAGCATGAATAGTTTTAAAAGTATTAGGAATAATCTTTATTTTAATTAAAAGTGTGAATAAGTCAAATTTCTCTATTGATGCTAATTATGTATATATTTCATTTTATAATATGGAACAACACACTTTAAAATGATAATTTTACAAAGAATATAAAATTTATATTTAAACTAGACTAATATGTACAATAACAATATCAATTTAAAAAAAAAACCAAAGAAAATTTTCAAAAGTTAGGTTATGTTACAGGTTTAGTATATGATAAACAATTCATTGAATAGTTAATTAAAAACCTATTGATAAAAAAGTAATACAAACACTTTTCCAATAAAGAGAAAAAAGGAAAATAACTCACCTAAGGTACATTTTTGGTTGAGCAACATTGTCAGTGACAGATTGAGAATCAACAATCCATCCACTTAAATCGATAGCAATTGCCTTTCCCTGAAGTTCAAACAACGGTCTTCTATCTGACAACGGAGAAATAATGTTCCACAAGTCTTTCACTCCCATTTTTTGACTATTAAACTATTTTAAACGTTTTTCAAATGTAAACTGTATCAAAACTTGATTCAAAAATTCTTTGTTTACAACCTTTACAACTGAAAAGCGACGACAACGCTCCTAGCTAGCGTTTTCTTTTTTAACGACATTACCGACGTTAGTTGATATGTACCGACAAAGATGTATCGACAGGAAGAAAAGCTGAAAATTTTCCGTCTGTCAGCGGTGGTCAACATTGGTTCCTCCTCCTCAGGTTGCTTTATCGGTTTGATAAACATGCCAACGTGGAAGTTGGTTGAAATTCATGAATGAGGTCAAACTTGTGTAGTATTGGTTATTCACAGGTATTCATATACTCAAAATCGTGTGGGAGAATAATTTCACTTTTTGTCAATTAATATAATGGCCGCGCCAAGTTTCCTGTGGTGTCAATAAAAATTTGAACATGAGTGACACGTATCGAATAGTGAAAAATCCTCTGCTGTCTGCAGCTGGACAAGGATCTCCATTCGAAAATTTTCCCGAAAATGTATTGCTTATGCCAGTTACGCCTGCTACACCAGCTGTACTTAGTGATGGTGAGTTTATTAGGTTTATTTTGAGAAAATATACAAAATAGGTTAGGGTGGGGCTCTAGGCTGCCGTTCTGTTCAATGTACGCTCTGCAACAATTTTTGTGAAACGAGTGAAAGTTTCGTTGTGCAGTTTTAAAGGCATGTGTTCATCAGAGAAAACAAGTTAATTCAGTATTTAGATAATAAGTTGATAAAAGTTCAAACTCAAGTATTTATATATTGTTTTCCACACCGTGAACAATAAATCAAAACAGCTGGAAAGTTTTACAGTTTACTCGGTAGGTATTGCAGTTTAAGTGAACTTTAAAGTTTAAAAAACTTCTATTTTTGATTAGAAATGATTTTAAATTTTATTTGGAGTAATCGTAACTACTCTAAAGAAAAATGACTTCTTTATTAAATAGATTATAATTATCATTTGAAATAGATACATGACTAATATAAAATTATAAAAAGCTTATGAATAGTATAATTTTAGATATTTGTTTTAACAGTATTTATAAAATTATTGAAAATTGTTCAGAAGACTTATTTATATATTTACAATTATTATAGGTAACGCAGCATTGAAATAAGAAAATTAAAAACTAGTTCTCTCTGGTCTTTGGGCAGGAGGCCTGGATCCATATCTGTGCGTGTACGGCAAATCACGACTTTTTCTTGTTTTAATACAATAGGCGATTAACAAAACAATTAAAATTATCAGGAGTATAATAAAAAAAACTCCAATTACGACAGCAGCAATTTCTCCATCTGATAAATTGTACCATTCTGAAAAATTGAATTTAAATTAATAGAATAATTTTCGAATCAAGTGACACTTGATATCACACTAAATAAATTATGCAAGTTTTGACAAGTTCGTTTTGAAATAGTTTTGTATGAAATGAAACTTACCTGTAACTTCAATTCTTCGATTATTATAATTTCCAGATATGTCAAACGCAACGACATCAACAGTCGGGTGACAACAGGTTGCATGATAACGGAATATCACCGGATTTGTTGTTCCAGTAATGTAATCTGTATCGGCCATAATTCCAGATGGAGACGAAGTAACTACTTTAAGTCCTGCATAAAAGAGTTCTCATGAGGAAATTCATTAAATGATTAGATATCGTCATTTCATGTTACTAAAAAAAAAAAAAATTACCTGAGTCGACATCCTGTGCAGTTATATCTACACTCCAAATACTCTTTGAACATCGGTCTTCTTTTAAACGTCCATTGCAATTGTTGTTAAAGTAGTAATTTATAGTTGGACTTTTCTCATCAGTTTTCTAATTACGAATATTATTTATTAAGAATGATATAAATTTCAATTCATGTTCAAATCAGGTTTTGATTGAATGATTATACTTATTATTTCTCGTAATTTACTTTAAGATTGAATACTTTACTTACTCTAGAACTTAAATTTTGAACATATAGATAAGTTTTTTTCTCTACGAGATCAAATCCGGAGTAACCAAGAACCTGTGCTGTTAGAATTACTGTATTGACAGTGTCTGAAATTCCATTTGGCACTATTAGTTCGACCACAACTTCATTAGTTTGTCCAGGGCCCACAACATTGCAATATCCGTCTCTAGGACTTCAAAATTTAATAAAATTACTGACTGTTCAATTTAGTTCCATTCCATTTAAGAAAAGAAAGAAAATTTTTCAATTTTAAATACTTACTTCGAGAGGTAGATTTGAAAAGCCCCTATAGGTGAACCTCTGGCTGTATAACAAATCTTCGTAGTCAACATCTGGTTGTTCTTGATATCGAAGAATATTCTGACCTTCCCTGAACCAGTTCTAATTATCAAATCACTCTTAGGATTTACATCGATAGTAATACTTTTCCTTTGAAGAAAATTATCGGTCGAACCCTTGGTAAGATCTTCGAGCTCCAATGATTCGTGATAATTTCTGTCTTCTGCTTCTGAACCCGTCATTATTTTCATAAAAGGATTGGAATCACTTCCTGCACTCAAGTACTGCACTTCTGGTATGACAATTCTTGAATTTAAATTGGTTGCTTGAGATAATTCTTTGGTGTTGTGGTTCTTTGATGATACAAACAGGACTTGAAATGGCTGTTTCTAAAATAGATTACAAATTTAGATTTTAGTTATCCCAAATCCTAAATCTTCTACATATAAGTAAAATTACTCATTTCCTTTTTTCACATGTTTTCTCTTGTATTTTTATTATATAGAATCGCTCGTGTAGAATAGGGAGATAGATCCTCAAAAATATTACCTCGTTTGCATCTGGTGTCTTCCAATGTCGAGCTTGGTTTTTCATATTTGCAGGATTGTCCAAAAAGGTGGAAGAGAAATCCTTTGAATATAAAGTTGAAGATAAATTTTCGTTTTCCGATTTAGAAGAGGTTTCCGGGGTTACGGAAGTGCCGGAAATTCTCGTTTTTGAAGCATCTTCGTGGGAAATTCTCCTCAGGCGGAAAGTTCTTTCAGGGGTCTCCCTTATTTCCTTGCTGTCGTCGATTCGATCAGATACCGTATCGAAGCTCATCGGTTTCTCAACTACTTTCTGGAAGGAGAATTTTCAAATAAATTTCAAATAAGTTTCTAAAGCTTTTGTGTTGAAACCATTTGGGTTTGAAAGTCTTGTAGATTTTACTAACCGGATTAAGTTTACTTTCCTCCATAAGATTTTGCTTTCTGAACTCTGGAAAATAAAATAGGATATTGAAAATTATCTACCATTTGTAAATGGTAGATAATACTTTTGCTGCACGGAATAATTTCAATCATAAGACACTTATTTTAAAACAACACTAGCTGGAAATTGAAATTAGTTTTTTTTATTCGAATATTTATGTATATTTGGCACAAAAAGAGACTTAAAGAAAATAAGATAAACATGAGATTGGTCGGGATCAGTAAAAACATAAAAACTGAACAAGTTATGGAGAGTGATATGATATTGGAATAAGAAATATTTAAGAATAAGATATTGGTATGCATTTTTTTTTCAAGCATAGGAAGTTAAATGAATACTTGTGAAAAAAATAAAAATTAAGAGTATCCTGAATTATAGAGAGGGGAAGAATTTTTGAAAATACTTTGTTTTAACCTTCATCAGATTCAAGCGAATTGCAGTACGTCAGCTTTGTGAGGATAGCAATGGCCAAAGTGCAATTCTAGTTCGCATAACAAGACGTATTCGTGGGCTAAGAGCCAAGATCTTGCCAGTTAGTCAGTTACTTGTTAGTTTTCGTTCAACGAACAACTTTCCGTGTTTCGGACAATAAAGTAAATGCTTCTGATTTGAAAATCTTATGTTTCTCGCAAGTGACACAGAAACGTGAACTACATTTTCAAGACTTTATAAAATGTTCAACAAAAGAGTGTAAAGTTTGTTTACTTTCTTTTGTAATTTAAACAAACATTAGGAATCTAAATCGGTATCGAAGTATTTAATGCCTAGTATTTTTGTGTACGATAAAATATTTACGTCATAAATATTTACGTATTAAATTACAAAAAATAAAAGCAAAGCAAAGGAGTAATATAAATTAACAAAAAAAAAAGAGAGAGAACTTTAATCATCGAGAACGATTTGTAAGAGTAGTATGATAAAAACTAATTGCTGCAATTTGTCAGAATACATAAGTATCTGCTGGCATTGTAAGAAACATTGATAAATATTAAATATTAAAACATTGATAATATTAAAAAAGACTGAATGTTTTGACGATTAGATGTTTAATTCAATTTTTTTAAAAACATTGAAATTTCAAAGATATCTTTTTATATTTTTCCAATTTGTGGAACTTTTTTTTTACAAAAATTCATCTAGCATTGGAAAGAAGCTGTGTTACAATTGTAATTTTTTATTGCAACAAAGTTATCACAAAAGTAACACCTCAACACTATCAATTTTAATCTCATAAATTGTTACGTGGTTATTTCTGAGAGAAATATAAAATATTTTAAAGGTCGTTAACGTCAATCATTAAATTGAAAAACTACACTTTGAAAATAAGGGTTCAGATTTTTTTGTAACGAATACGAATAGTATAAACTTTTATACTCCAGTAAATTAGTTTTTGATGATTAACCTAGTATTCTGTTATTTATCGTAATGGCAAAAAAGAGCCTCGAAAAACAATTTTTATTTTTATTTCAAGACTACAATTGTCAATTTTATTCTTAGTCTTTCAGCTTTGAAAAATGGGATAAAATCTTAAAATAAAACTTACCCTTGGTGGATTCATTTCCTTCAAAAGCAATTTTATCTTCTCCTATTGAATCAATGAACTTTGTTGCTATCATAAAGCGATAACTTGAACCTTCAACTGGTGTGAGCTTCAAACACCACTCTCCTGATGGAGGGTTGCGCGCATTCAATCGCACCCCCATAGTTTCAGTCATGCGCGTCAAGGAAAGCATCAGATCTGGTATTTTCATCTTTTCATTCCACCCCAATGGTGTGTCTTGGTCAGCTAAAAAGTAAATATTCAATTCTTTTAAATAACAACATTTTTAAATTCACTTAAATTTCAAAAGTCGATATTCTTAGGCACAAATCTAGAAATGTAGACATATAAATGCACAAAATATATGATCCAGTAGTCAGTTAAAAATAAAATTATGCCTTATGATAACGTGTCATTTCTGTATTGTCAATTTTTAAAATAAAAATCAATACTCATCGTGTAAAAGTGCATTAGACTTTGAATACTTATGTGAGAATGAAACAGGTGATGGGTCGATACTCTATTTCTTCTTCAGAATTTCAAACGAGGCTTGAGTTTGTGGATTTGAATGCTTCATGGAAAAGATTATGTGTTCTCAATTACGTAAGTCTAAAAACAAGCCGATTTTTTAGCATCTTTTTTTATCTTTGAATGAGTCAATGGTGTACTCAGCAAATAAAATTCAAGAAAAGGTTTCATAATCTTCAAATTTAATTTATCTTTATGGGAAATGAAGTTAAGAAATACAATTTATTATTCCTTTCTATGATCATTTTTACAAAGACACTACTTGTTTACATATTCATGGCTTTATTCAAATTTTCAAAAAAGAAGGAAGGAAGGTCAAGAAGGAAGCTTTGTTCTTTATTTTTTCTTTTAACCTTTCCTAGGAAACTTTTATTTTATTTAGTCTATTCGACTTATTTTTTATTAATAGACGAGACGATTGTTGAGTCAAGGTAGAAAGTTATTAGCTTTTATTCTTTCGTTCAGCTTTAGCTTTTGAAAAAGTGACATCATTTAGGGACGGCTTTATGAATTTGTCGAATGTCAATTAGTCACCGATTTCTTTTAAACATTATCTCATGATTTGTGATTTCACAGATTCTCATTTATATGTATATGCATGTATCTATGAATGTGCAGTCGATAAAATTATATATATAGAAACAACCTATTTCACATCACATTGTATAAATTTATATATGAAGGAAATAATACGAATATAATGATTGAAATTACTTCTGTTAATACAATCTAATTTTAAGTTTAAATTTGAAGAAATTTTTTAAAATTTGCTAAAAGCACAAATACCTGCTGGAATTTCGAGGTCAATTTTCGAAATGTTTCCTAAGATGATAATGCTCAGTTTTTTCACAGAATTTTTCACCTGGAACTTCGTTTCTGTATACTTAAAGACGTTTTTATCAATGAGTATTTCCTTAAAAAAAAATATATATATTTAATGAATATCTTTCGGTAATGTAAAAATTGTATTTGAAATGAAATTTTAATATGACATGTACGGAAAAGAAATACATTTTTTTGAAAAGTGGGGTCACATTAAGATTAAGGAGACACTCATGGCTCCTTAGAAAATAAACAAACTTGGCTCTCTTGAGATATCGATTGTGAAACGATTCTAGGCGATTTGTGGATTCCTACGTCATTCGCCTCGAAAAAGTGAGTCTGATCGTTGGCAATAGAAAACAAGCATTCTTGCAATTCAACTATAGGGGGGGCTTCTCTTTCTTGCATAATATTTTTGCGAATTAAGTTTATCATTTGTTTGTGAGAGTAACTGAATTTCATAAATTTATATTATTTAAAAAAAGTTATGAACTCGAAAACAAAAAAAAATTTGCTTTCGTCTGATCAAAGAAAACTTACATGAGACTTATCAGATTCTCCGGAAGTGTTTACAAAACCTTGGAAACTAGGATATAGGTCTTGAATAAATTTCTTTTCTACTTTGTTCAAAACACTTTCTCTAGTTTTATGAATGTCGCAATCGACGACAAGATAAAGCTGAAACATAAGAAATTCTGGGTTTTATTTATGAACTACTTTTGTTCATGAAATTATTTAATTTGATTTAAGTACTTCGCATCTTTTCATCCTTGACGTTGAATTCTTCGAGGATTGGACATTTTTTCGAATGACTTCTGGTATTAGAATATTATCCGCGATGGGAGTTGAGGCACTGGCTGAAAATTAATTTTGAAGATTATAATTTTTTGAATTCTATGAATTAAAAATAAATTTTGAAAGATAGAAAATTCGAATTCTTAACTCATATTCTTAAATCATTATTAGAAAAATTTTAACAGCTTCAAAGTCAATATCTAATTAATAATTCTAAAGTAAATTTTTTGTAGCAGATATGTTATAAATTTTAGTGCCTTGAATGCTAGTAGATAAACAAAGGCAAGTCTAGTATCTAGAACTGACACCAAAGAGGTGCTAAAAATAGAGTTAGCGTTGTAAAGAATAGCCCGGATCCTGCAAAAAATTAAAAAATGTAATTTGGCAAGATAGTTTATAATTTTTTCATAAAATCAAAAAAATTTATGTTTTATTTTCCTGTAACTTGTTTATTTTGTAAGTAATATTTCAACTCATTCGAAAAATAATGATGAGTAATTTGAAATGACGCATTTTCCAATATTAGACTATTGCACTTCCAATATACTTTATCTGCAAAGAAGCTGACCCACCCAACTCAGAGTGCAGATAAAAAAGTGCATTTATAATGTTAAAAGTCAATGCCACAATCTTGGCAAAATAGAAGGACATGCGTTATACTATTTAAGTGATTATTAACGTCATCTTATAACTATATCAATCTTATGTGAATGACATTTACGTCAATTCTATTGAACATAACACCCAGAATAATTAAACATTCATGCTCTAGTAGAATTTTTTTCCTTTGTTTATCTCCTCAAAAATTCAACACTTGGTTGTGAGGCTATCAGGGTTCTTAATGTTATTGTAGAATTATTCTTTCTCTTCAGCTTGTTCAAAATGTTTACTCTATAGTTAAGAACTTTATAATCTTATAGGGAAATCTGAGAATTGTATTTTTTATTATCGATTAAAGTTGATAAAAGTCTATATTTTTTCATCGATCAATTATTATATTATTTTACCTGCTTCATTTTCTCCACTGGCAAATGTCCAAACGAGATTCAAAAGGCGATAGGTTCCTTCTTCTGAAATTACCGTAGTTTTTTTCTCGACGCAGTACCTTAATTAGAAAATTTTATTTTAATTTTCCTTGTAATATAATTGAAAACAATTTCTGCAAACATTGAGGGAAGAAGCTAGGATTTAATTTCAAGTGATTCATTTATTTTCTTTACATTTTGAATTTTACTTTCTTTTAAGTGAAAAAATCTGCACATGGAAAATCTTCAATTTAGAATTCTGAATTTGAAGAAACGTATTTTTTAAAATTGCTTTTTATAATTTAATTACTATTATGATTTTTAAGGGTGTTGTAAACGGAACTCAATCAAATTTTGTAGTTTTTCTGTTGAAATGAGGTTTTCGTTTTGCTACTTATTCATAACTTAGAATAATTTATGCGGAATCAAATGCTCAACATATAAAATTGAGAAAGCAAACCAATGAGGGGGTGGAAAATAAAACGACGAAAACGACGTAAACGTCTGAAACTTAAGATTCATATTCTGAAATTGGATGTAAGTTCAAATTCATTTTACAAATTTTGCGATTTTAGATTAATTTAAAACGATACAATTTTAGACTTTTCAATTTAAAATTGTCTAATTTCTAATTTGATTTGATTCTCAACTCTAAATTTCTTTAATAAAAAAATTGCAGACCTTGTACATTTTATATTTCCCACGAAAAATTCACTGAGTTCTTGAACATCAGAATCTGGATTAGCAGATGAATGAATTCTATCAGAAAATATTCTAAAAGGCATCTCCCTCTTATTTCTATATTCTTTCAAAAAAGGAATTTGTCCATCAGGAAATTTCTTCAACCACCCATAATCCATGTTATCAACAGGGGCATTTTCACCCTGAAGAGTGTACACTTGCACGCACAAAACAAAGAAAAACCAATTTACTATTCGGAACAACATCGCGACCCTTTCTCGTAAACCCAACTGACTTATCATGGGTGCTGAGGTCGTACTTATAAGACTCTAGTTGAGTTTACAAAAGACAGCACGCGTCACATTACGACTCTTTGACGCAAAAGTAAACCTAGGTGTCGACGAATTGCATTGCACAATTAGTCTTTCTTTTCTTTATGTAGTTACGTGTACCAGATTGTAATGTGTAACTACGACGTAAGACGAGTTTAAAAAGGGAGAGGAAAGACAAATCTACAAAAGATGCCTCGTATCGCATCCTGTTATGATTTTGTCTTGTCGAAACTCTTTTTTTCCTACTCAGTTCTTCTGTAGGTATAAGGTCGAGTTTTTTACATTCTCATTTTATCAGACCAGTGTCTTCTGGAAACCTGTCCCCAGAACTTCCGGTTCAATATTGACATTGAATGAATGGTTCTTCGAGAATGTAGGTTACAGGGTTTTCCCAGATTAAGATTTCCTACTGAATAGGTTTCGTTTTGAATTACGAAATTGTACTAGAACTTTTTCTACGAGATTTTCTAAATGATATTTTATTTATTTACAGATGCCGAACTGAAAGGACTTGCAGGACAGAACTTGATTAATCCATTACCAGCAACGATAAGTACAGCGGTAGATTATACAAGTGGGAACACAATTGTTCCAACTTCTCTTCCAGTGGAGCCTAGGGAATCAACAACCCAACCGCAAAAACAAGGATATTTTACTTCTATTTTATCGTCACTGCCGAATTTGTCTTTATCGTCGATTAAGGGAGAGAGCAACAAAGCACAGGAATATCACGAGCCTCAACAAGGAAAATATGTGGATCCTTATTTGCAAAATCCTTATGGTCCTCCACCCGGACCTTCTACTTTTCTAGCTACTAACCCTTATCCACCGACTATTCCTGTTGAATCGAACCCAGCTCCTCCTCAGCCAGTAGCACCACCTACAACTTTACCTCCAAGTGGTGGTAAGCAGTCTCATTTTTATTTTATTATCATTTTATATTTTTTAATTTCTGACAACTAAAAATTATTTTATTTTTTATTTTTCAGGACCAGGCTCTTATCGACTTGGTAATCAAAGGCGTCTAAAATACGCCCCACTTCCGGATTTAACTTCTAGTGCGCCAAAACAATATCAAGTACCATCGTCTCAAACCTTTCCTCCACCAACAAGCGCTTTGCCTCCTCAGTTTTTAAATCCGAATGCCCCAGTTCAATCAGAAAACTATAGTACGCAAGTTAGCACTGGACCTTCTTCAGGACAAGCAAGTTCCATTCAAAGTCCCTTCAGAAATAGTCCAGTAGTCACACCTTTCAGTACAACAGCGAACCTCCAAACGTTTAGTCAAACTCAAACTTATTCTTCAAACGCTCCACCTAGACTCGGTTCCTTCTCTTCTCCACCTGAAAATATTCCTGGACGATTTCCAGAACCATTGACTCCGCAAAATACACCAGCAGCAACCAGTTTTCCTGGTTTTAGCGCTTACGAGAAACAATCTCCTTTTGGATTTCCAGGAAGTAAGATTAATTATTCTGCCTCAGCTTTTGATTCGATAAGCACTGAAGAGAAGAAGAAACCTACTGCTGTCGCCGCTGATGAAAAATCCTTCACTCCCATTTCCGCTGCAAAAGTTTCAGAAAAATTGGAGAATTTCATCGCGGAGCAAGAAGAGGAACTCTTAACTCAGAAATCTAGTGATTTCTCGCCAGAAGTTTCAGAGATTACATCACGAATTCTTTTGGAAGGGAAGAAAACGCCCGAGGAGCAAAGGGACTTTAAGAAGTCGGTTAGTAACTTTGATGAGAATCAAAGTCGTGAAAAGTCAGTTGAAACTCTTACGGAAATAGATTTAAACGCCCCGCTTTCTGAAATTCCTTTATCAAAAGTTGATGGAAAAGATCTTAATTCAAATCCAGCATCGACATTCTCAACAGTTAGTTTTTTTTCTGAGGGAATTGCGGATCAGAAATCGAATTTGAATCATTTACCTCCTGCGGAAGGCCCAGAGTTTCCAACTTTTTACAATCCTATTGATTATCAAAATCAAAATCAAAATCAGAATACTTCGAATTTGCTCGCTGCTAGTCAAACGAGTGCTCAATATCAAAGTTTGCATCTTGAGGGCTCTAATCCTAGTGCTGTCTGTAGTGGTCCTGTTGGAAATGTGCCTTACTCAAGTTTGACTATTAGTCAAGGTTCTCAATCTGCGGTTTTAAATCCAGTTTACGGAGCGGCTGTTCATCCAACACCTGCGTTTTATAACCCAAATCAGTTTGCGAATCAATTTAGTAAACCGCTGAACGATCCCTTTGAAACTTATACATTTCCAAAGACTGAAGGTGGAGGTTTGAGTGATTGTCTACCGACTGTTGACCTCAGTTCCGGATATTATTCACCATCCACGATCAGCACCACTATACCCGAACCTACCGGAAAAGCGACACTCAGTCCTGTTCAAACATCGGTAAATCCGATGAGCAGAGTGACACAGGGAATTGTGCCACGGAGTTTTGAAAATTTGGTGAGTCATTGAATAAGGTTCAGAGTAAATATAATTTTGTTAAGTAACAGTAAAATTAAACGGAAGAACTATGTAGTTCAAACAAAAGTTAGGGAGTTTAGAATGAGTAAATTTATTTCTTGACCGAGAATTTTTTAATCTCCTTAGTACCACGTCCTTTCAGGCTGCCGAAATTACAGAAAAGCGAATGCAGTACAGACCTGTGTACCACCATTGGTTTTACCGAAAGGAGGTTGAAACCAAAGTCCTATGGATTCCCTTTTCTATGCACGACAGTTTGAAACTGGAAGAAATCCACAATTCAAATGAAATCAGTCCAGAAACAAAAGTAGCAACAGATGGAGGTCGTTACGATGTGGATATTTTAAGGCGTGAAAGAACGCCTGTTTACTGGCCAGGAGCAGCTACGGAAGTAAGAAGATGCTCCTGGTTTTACAAAGGACCTTCTGAATCCAGGTATACACCCTACGAGGAAAACGTAGCTGCAAAATTCGAAGATGAGTTCAAACAAGCGTGCGCTAACAATAGCTGGAATCGAAAAATCGACTTAAACAATGGAGAGTACATCGTCTTCCACAGTCCAACTGTTCAAGCTCACTATTTGGAAACATCTACTTCAGAAACGGCTGCTTCCTGGGCAAATAGTGCCGTGAGTAGTTATTTGTTTTGACCTGTTTTGTTTAGTGGAATTTTATATTTAGCAGATTGCTATTTTGTAAACTTTTAACAAAAATTGGCAGTTTTGTTAATCTAACTTGTGGAATAACTGAGGGTTATTTAAGTGGTCTCTTGGATTGGTTGGAAACTTCTTAAATATTTATTGTATATTTATTAGTTACACTCATCTCGCGATCGAGAGCACCGCTCGGGGGTCGAGTAACTTCAATCGGATAGGATTAAAATAGCTCGAGCGAGCACTCTGACGTCACCACGGCATTGACTTCGCGAGCGCCGGCACTTAGTGTAGGCTGTCGAGGGACGCTCGGGGGGACGTAGAATCAGTCAAGTGTGAAAAGTGCTCTCGATCGGAGTGCTCTCGATCGTGAGATGAGTGTATTTTGGCTTTCACTGGTTAAAAGTACCATTTTCATTCACATTCTTAACACCACTCACTTTAAAGTAACGCACGCACGGTTCTGTTCGAATCCTGAAATCTTCAGGGTTCAGAGGACAGTACATACTTACAGGGAACCAATAACAGACCCAGGGTAGTGAAAAGAGGAGTCGATGAATTCCACATTGAAGATGGTGAACCAGAGAAGGTTGATCATCTTTTATTTCTTGTCCATGGCATTGGCAGTGTGTGCGATTTGAAATTCAGATCCGTTGAGGAAGTCGGTAAGTAGCAATATTACAGCCACAATGATCATGTAGTAAGAGTAAGGAGACCAAACTGTGTGTTTCTCATCACTCTTACTTAATGCTTCTTCTTATTTTTATGACATACACGTTTATAATTATTCTAAACAATTCATATTTTGTTTACAGTTGATGAATTTCGTAGCATATCCCTGCAATTAGTTCAATCCCACTATCGAAGTGCTTGTGATCAAGGAGTAGTCAACAGGATTGAAGTTCTCCCAGTATCTTGGCATGCAACCTTACATTCAGAAGACACCGGTATTGATAAAAAATTAGAAGCAATAACCCTAACCAGTATCCCCAAACTTCGGCACTTTACGAATGACACACTTCTTGATATTCTCTTCTACACGAGTCCAGTTTACTGTCAAACTATTGTGAAAGCTGTAGGAACCGAGATGAATAGACTCTACGCCTTATTCAACGAAAGGAATTCCAATTTTGAGGGAAACGTCTTCTTGGGAGGTCATTCTCTTGGTAGTTTAATTCTCTTCGATCTTCTTTGTCACCAAAGTCCATCTCCTAGTAAAGAAAAATCAAACGAAACTACTAACGAAGTGAGTCTTTCGAACTGTAGAATGGATATAATGATATTATTATGTGACTGAAGTAAAATATGTATTTATTTTTTATCTATGGTATTTTTCAGGAACCAGAAAATGCGGAAGCGGAAACGTCAGCTCCAACGACAATTATGAAGAGGAAACTAAGTAGAAAACTGAGCTACGTGATGGGAGCTGCTGGTACTGGTCAGCCCTACATTCAGTATCCACAACTGAGTTTTAACCCACGTGCCTTTTTCGCTCTTGGAAGTCCAATTGGAATGTTTGTGACTGTTAGAGGCATCGATACTCTTGGAGAAGATTTTGTTCTGCCAACGTGTCCAGCTTTCTTCAATGTATTTCATCCTTTTGATCCGGTTGCCTACAGAGTGGAATCTCTCATCAATCCGCAAGCGAGTAAATATCGACCTAGGCTTATTCCTCATCATAAAGGCAGGAAGCGAATGCATTTAGGTTAGTACAATCACCCTTATTTATCTTTCTTTTTTTTCATCCTCAAAACTAGATCGTTTCTAATATTTACCCCCCTTTTTCTCTTTACTCCTTTCATTTTCAGAATTAAAGGAGACGATGGCACGAGTCGGTGCAGATTTGAAACAAAAGCTCTTGGATTCTGTACGAAGCACCTGGAATTCTGTATACCAGCTCGCAATGTTTCATAAACCAGATAATCAGACTCTCGAAAGGGAAATTGACAAAGTCGTTGAAGAACAAATGAGCCACCCACCAAATGATCCGGAGGTACAGACTGAAGATGGTGGAGACGATATAAAAGTGGGAAAACTCAATGGTGGTCGAAGAATCGATTATGTACTTCAAGAGGCGCCTTTCGAGTATATAAATGAGTACATTTTCGCGCTCTCGAGTCATGTTTGTTATTGGTTAGTCCCTTCAGAGTACTCATTAATTAATTCTGAAATCTCATACTTGCAATTTCAATATCTCTGCTTTCTTTACTTTTTTAATTTTCAGGGAATCGGAAGACACGATGTTACTTATGCTAAAAGAAATTTACGGTTCAATGGGAATCCAAACAGATACTCAACTCCCACAGAATCTGTCAATTGAAAGAGTCTCTGCTTCTTCGACACCAGGACCTTCCTCTTATCAAAACAGTTTTAATGTACCAACTTCCTTACCTGGAATGGACCCAACAGCTCCGATTATCCAGAAAACCGTCGGACCCCCGCCAACTGCAGGTTTTGTTCGGAAATCCTGATCAATACCCAGTGAGTTTTCTCCTCCTGAAAGTGTAAAACATTCCTATTAGGCGAATCTGTGCCACTGAAATTCTAAGAACTGATGTTAAAAAACACCTTCGAAAGACTAAAGAGTAATATATTCAAAACGAAAAAAGTATCGGTTCGAAATCAACGATATTGTGATAAAATGATTTCTTTAATCACAAAATTGAATTATATGAAGTAGAGGTGAGAGTGAGAGAATGAGAAAGTGTGGAAAATCGCGTGGCTGATTCTACAATGTAAATATTTTTGAGAACTGCAAAAAGTCAAACCATCGCAGTTGGTTTTGTATCATGCTTTCAGTTATAGATTTGATATTTAAGCATGATGTACACGTGCATATTTTAATAAATCACTGTATTCTTCTACACGTTATTTCATTCTTTGATATTATTTCTATTTCTTGTATTAATTGAAAAATTGGCGGTTCGTGACTTGAATTGATCGCTGCTTGCTGTAAAGAGGAATCGTTTAATTTGATTTAGTGGTTGAGTTTCGTGGAAGTGGAATTGATCCGTCCGC
The DNA here is from genome assembly GCA_904066015.1 of Synergus gifuensis. Lineage (NCBI taxonomy): Eukaryota > Metazoa > Arthropoda > Insecta > Hymenoptera > Cynipidae > Synergus > Synergus gifuensis. The sequence continues at coordinate 2,026,258 of CAJFCO010000030.1, forward strand.
GTCGAGATAAAGAACTAACATCGTCCTCTGAGCGGCGTTACGTGTCCGCCCGGATCGTCAAACGGCGTCACCTTATCGCGAGGGTTGTTTAGCTACCCGGCATAGAAAAAAATGCTTCGGCACATGCACAGTAGAGGGTATCACGAAACGCTAATTAATTGCGGTGCAAGCCTCACCGTAGCTACTTTGCATTTTGCGTGCAGGCCCTCGTAAAACTACGTGCTTGTCAGCTTGAGCGAATTTCATGATGATTTATCGCCTTTCGCAAAAGTTACTTTTTCGCGATACTTTGCAATGGTTTTGCCAGGCACAACTTAAAATTGTGCAAGTGTAATTTCTTCATGTGAGGACAGTGTCGTAGACACAATTCCGATTACTCTTTTATCAAAAGCTTTTTGAATTACATACAATAGAGACTTCACTAATCTTTTACTTAAGATTTCCTTAAAAAAATGTCACTCTTTCTTTTTAAGACGAGAAAAGAAAACCCTTTAATTCAAAACTAGCGTCAGCGTGATTTCAAAATTGTGATAGTTTTGAGATGAATTTTGTGTTTCGATGGTGTGAGAAATGTTCGAAGGTACTTTCTTTTAGGTGAAAAGTAGAAGATTTTAGATGACATGATTTTACCATCAGAGAGGGTGTAAAAATGTGAAATGTTGATGGCTCAATAGAATTCAATTTTAGAATCCTGAATGGTGAAATGGACGTGTACCGCATCGCGCCGATGCTGAACGGGAATTGGAATGTTACGAGATTTTACAACAAGCCTCAGCGAAGAGTGATTTACGCCAGGGAAAAACTCGGCGACTTTTACGACAGCCACTCGCGAATTATTTACAACACCCGTGACCGTCTCGAGTAGACGCTACTTCACTCTTGAATTTCCTTTTTCCATAAATAAAGCTTGCCTACAAAAAGCACCTAAATCTTTTCTCTTAAGAACTTAATTTTTCTGCATAAAATCCCTGACGAGCAATTCTCACATCACTCGTATACTCAGAGGCATATTAGAAAAAATGATTTCGGGTAAATTGTGCTTTCTATCAGAATGTTCAAAGTGCAAGGTATCGTGTTTACATAACACATAGTTGCGTGCAGGAATTATGAATAAATTCTATTATTGTATTTTATTGAAACTTTTTTCCTATTTCTCCTAAATTTTAATTAACTGAAAGAAATACTGATATACTGTTTAACAAATTGATTCAAAGACTAAGTTCAAGCCGGAAACGTGGATGGAAAAAATGTTTTCTTCTATTGTCTACAAATTTCCATATGAATAATTGAACTTGAGAGAACTAATGCAGCAATTTAAATAAAGATAATACCTACTCACGGAACTGTAACTGTTTCTGGAACCTATTTAAAATCCACTTACTGTAAGGAATTTAATGTTTAATAATGTTTAATAATGGATAATCGTAGACTCGTCAAAGTCATTGGTTGCAAAACGTATATAAATTATTTAGTTTTAATAAGTTTTCACGAGTTACAGTATCTATTAAGTAATGAGTAATAATAATTAACAAGGAATAATTAATGAGTAAATGTTATGAAGCTTCTGACTCCTAAAAAAAGTGCTTACGAAATCGCGAAATTTCATTAAAATAGTACCATCTTTACATAAACATTTTATTAATTTAATTAAATTAAAAGGGGAATATTTTCACGATAAGAGAAAATTATGCTCTTATGCAAATTGAAATTTATTTTTATTTCTCGTATTTCCTCATATTTTATCATAGAGGATAGATTCAAGGAAAATATCAGCATATTTTTCCACTTGATTCGCGAAAAAGCTTGCTTTATTTATTTCTCTATTTCTGCCTTTTCTGTTTTTATAGTGCACAGTTGATGCCTTTTTCGTGTTTTATTTTCTTTCTAAAGGTATGATAGAATCGCATGCACCACGAGATACTCAAGCGGGGCGTTTCGTGCAATGTAACAAGTAAATATATTTCTTTCTGCATCTGAACAACACACACGATGAGCGTTCTTATTCTTTTTTGATGCCTTCATAGTGCGAGAAGAGGTGAATTAGTGCTCGTTCCAGGAAAGTTCACCTGACGCTTATGAGTTCAATTTCTTCTTTAGAGGCAGTCAAGCTTGTTTTGCAAATTTAATCAAGACACCTGGCCAATAACATGGCATGATTTCATACTAAAATGACAAAATTATTCATCACTGTCAAATATGAAATTCAACAAAAATCTTTTACGACTGATTGGATGGGAAATTGCATTTCAAAAATACGAGCGAGCGAAAAAAAGCGAACTTGCTTTACGGACGCATTTTTGTTTTAGAGCCTCTGATATCAAACGAGCTTTTGCTAAAAAAAAAAAATCAAAGATTGGTTTCAGATTTCCCGACTTTAATGTTCTAGATATTATAGTGCAAAGAACCTGGTATTTTACATTTCCTTTATTTATTCTAAAATAGGAACAGTGACGTATGTATAAAATAAATAATTCTAATAAGAAGGAAGAGATCCTCATTTAAGGTATTCAGGTGTCTTGAGGAAATAGATGAACATATTAGTCATACATATTAGTTGTAACCACTATCGGCATCTGACTCAAATATAAATTATAAAGCCAACTAGTAAAGGAAAAGAAGAAGGAAATTAAAAATGGTAAGTAAGGCTTTGCTACGTGGGTGAGAAACATTAATTTCACATTATGACTCGCTGACTCAAGGCAGCCTTGTCTTGTAAATTACATTTCTAACTCTCAGCTCTCGCAGATTCTTGAAGTGCGTAGGTTGAATCGCTCGCGCGATTATATCACTGAAATCGGATCTGTAGGAAGGATCAAGGAGATGAATTTAAGTAAGAAAATGCACCTGACATCTGCCATCGATTCCCATCAGAAAATGTATCATTGAGACCATTTACAGAGCTAGAATTTTTTTACTGACTTCCTTCTTTGATACAAAGCAATTCTTTCCTTTTCCGCCTTTACCTTTTCTCGGTATTTATTTTGATTTGTGATAGAAAAGAAAAAAATACGAAATTGAGAATTGAAAAATGGATATTAAAAAGAATCACGCTTATAGTACACCTACTAGTCAAGAAAACTTGAAACTTGCACAATTAAAGTGATCATTAATTATGCAACATGCTCTCTTTAAGCAACTAGTAAATCACGACAAAAAGTGCAGACAACTTATTTACGCGAAGTACTCATTGTTTCATGGTAAATTGAATGTGTATTTCCCAGAGGAGAATTCACCAACTTTCTTCTCATTAATTGCGAATCAAACTTAATTACAGGTTTTTCAGGATGATTAACACAAACAATTTGCACCACGTGTGTTATTGGCTGTTTTGCTTTTGAAAAAAATCAAAAGCATTCTCTGTACACGTGACTATTCTAGCTCGTCTGTATTGCCATATTATCACCAGGCGCAGCATTTCTCTAGGAACTTACTCCTGGAGTGAAAACCACTCATTATTCGAACGAACAACCTGATTAATCACGTTTCTCTCATCCTATTATTTCAGCGCTCGCATTATTTGCACGACAAATCTGAACAGAAGTTATATTACACCCCTTGTAGTTGTAATCAATTCTCTTATGCAATGATTTACTTTCATCTTTAGAGTGCAATGCAAGTCACGCAGAATTTATTTATGTCCTATTGCGACCCTCGCGACTCGCCAATAACGAAGACGAATCACCCGCACCCTTGTTATCATTATCATTATACGATCGCATGAGTGGAACCTGGGTGCACTTATGACCATAAGTCATTTCATGCGAAAAACAGAAAATTTTATCGAAATGTTAAACACGCAATCAGTCGTAGACTATATAAAGTTACGTCACAAAATGGCAATATGATAGTGCTCAGTTTCCGAGCTTTTATTATTATTCAAGATATCGCAGCACGTTTAACGCGCAAAACCTCTTCACTACTGTAAGGAGCATCGTTTTCGCTTGAAAGAGATTGCGACCCATAAATCCGTCTTGCTGTACCAGACGAACATTTATAGGTAATAAAGGGAAATTCCTGCACCCTTAGATCCTATCGATTCTAGATAAATGTACGCAACATTTTTGTACGTTTCTCTACATTTTATTGCGAACTTTTAAGTAAAGTAGATTACGAAACTTTTGGTTCACCTAGCAATCATTTTCATTCTATTTATTTTTACAATCTTATATATTTTTCGAAGAGGATAATCCACATTTATTAGTTACCGTAATTACTCCGGCGAAAGTTTCGGATTGAAATTCATTCCGAACCAATTATTTTCCGAATCATTTCGGAATTTGTATCCAAGATAAAAAGTTTCATTTCATTATAATCCGAATGAATCTTTAATCAATCCGAAGACTCTTTTCAATCCGTGCTTCCAATCCGATTGAATCTGAAAATCCAATCCAAATTCATCCGAAGAAATTTCAATCTGAATGAATTAGAAATCAATCCAAACGACATTCAATCCTTTCTAATGGGGTAGAAATCCTTAGGCGACTGAATTCGCTTCAAAATCGAATTCAGTCGGATTGGTATTCATATTTTAAAAGCGAATTAGTTCAGATTCAACCGGATATATTGATTTGACCTTGGATTAGGTCAGATTCAGTCGGATTGGACTGATATAGAATTTTTTCTATCCGCGCTTCTTTCATCAGGGAAATGAAGGAAGTACGCGAATAACTGTTTCTGAAAATCACTTCTACTAAATTAATAATGACACAAAAAGTATCTTGGACGACATATAATAAATATTTTAGAGAATTCCGAAATCCAATGAGAAACAAATAACTCGTTTTCTTGCATTAATGTCGTTTTTGGAGAGACTGCCTCTACCTTGTCCTACCCGCATCGTCCGTTACTACTGCCACATTACTCGTGCGGTGTACACTCAACACTGTACAACAGTCTGACTGAAAATCCCGTAACTACTGTGAGCTAGCTTTGCGAAATAAATTGAAATTGCAATTCGGCGTACGAACAAACTGTGCAGTTTTCGAGACCGATTAATTCGTAGCAATTTCACTTAATTTTCACTGTTCGCACAATTCCATGTAATCCCATAAAGCGTATACATACACCACGTGATAAAATTTCTATTCTCTGACTCATCAACTTTTAACTACTGTGGGTTAATTCAACTTTTCGTCTTCTGCTCGCTTTCGAAACTACCATAACATTACCGTTATTACCAATAGCATGGAAGCATGCTAATTCGATTTGCATACTAACTGTTTTGCAGTTTCATTCACTTTATTTTCGTCCTAGTTACACTATTATTTTATGAGTCGTTGCCAGAAGCAGATTTTGGACCCTGACAATTTTGCGAAACAAATCTGTTGATAAATTCTTTTTTTGCAATAACTGCAATAAGTGATTCTGTTATTGACATCGAGCATTGTTCGCTCTGAAATGAAATAAAATACTCATTGGATGAAGTTTTCAGAAATACTGGTTAATGCTTGAAATGGGAGGAAACAGTGGTGTGTCCATTGTCTAGAATGAAAGAAAATAATGGTAGAAATTCGTTTTGTACGCTCACCATCAGAAATGGCAAGCATCAGTTCTTTCACATGGGTGTCGACGTGGAAGATGAGGATGTCTCGACTGAAACAGACGGCCAAGAGGAGGTCTCTCCTATCTGGAATCCAGCCAGAAGGCAAAAGCGAGACTCTCAACCTCGTAACCTTAGACTTCTTCGCCTTCACCGCAGACTCTGTAGATAGTGCAAGTCGTGCAGAGAGAGTATCATCCTATTAAGTTTGCGAACCTACACGTTTCGCGAATCCTCTGGCAGATATTCGCAGAACATTGGATATACCCACTTTAAATCAAAACCAAGCCTAGACTGCTTCTTCCCTACTCTGTATTCCATATTCACCATATCACTCCTTCCTTATTCATACACGCACGATTTAATGTATTACTGAACAAGAGCCAGGGATTTGCAAAATTTCTTTCAGTCCTTCTTTTATTAAAACGTATTTGAATCCATTAATTAATTCAACTTATGGATATGTTTTTTAAAATTAAGTAGTTTCATGTTATTATCTGTGATATTTACAATAGAGACTTTACGTAGCAGTGCAAAAAATAAGTTTGTGTCTTATTTATTTGAAATGCATGGTAAAAAACTTTACAGAAAGATAGACATCTTTAAGTTCTATTCTTTCCTGGTGCATTCAAGAAAAAGAAAATCTATTACGATGCATTGTTTAGAAGATATAATTTTTTTAAGTAACGTTTAAAAAGGTTAAACGTTTTGGTGTCCCTTTAACCTACATCAAGAGGCCGGATTCCGAAAAAAAAAATATGTTTGAATCACAGCATAAAATTACTCTCAGAATTTAAATAAAATAAATAATGAATATTTAATTCTCCGAAGAAGCAAAAGTAACAACAATTTTAAATTTTATTGTCCACGAGTCCAGTTTATAAAAACTCTGCAATTCTTCACATTAGATTCAATCTTGTATTCAATCTCAGATGCAATCAGACTCTTATGCGTTCATCAGATTCTTTTACTGCTTCTAGCCTATTATTATTTATTACTCTATACTTTTTTCCAGGTGCGCTAATAAACTAATACCTAAATAAAAATAGCTTTGCTCAGATTATATGAAGAAATTAACGCAATAACGTGGTGCATTTCATTTCTGGTCTATAAATTGTGCAACAGATCACAGAGAATTTTGCTGTAAGGTGGTACCGATCTTCGTTGCTGGTCAATTACACAGTAATTAATGTTGGCATACCGCACATACATCCTCGAAGGACCAGGAACATCAGGAGTTTATTACAAAGATATACGAGGGACCGCACTTGTCCTACGTGTACGTACTCGCTGTACACGTAATCGTTGCATGTACATGCAAGCAAAATGCTATATGTAGGCCCACAAGTTTCTATGTTGGGCATGTGCGTGTGTTGGTATCTACGCGCGTACTCGGCGCCTCGAGCATCCCAGCTATTTCCCCGGATGATGCATGGTTCGCAAACTATCCGGGTCGTTCACTAAACGTGATATGTTATCACGGAAATACGATAAGCCCGGCCGAAGAAAGGTGCAGATTTCGTTTTTCGACCAATCAAATAAACCTTCACAAGCACCCAAGATCAATCACACTTTGGTAACCTATGAGAACTCATTCATGACATCATCTTCCATTTTATATAGTGTCATATTTACTTTCCCGTTTCTCATAATTTGTATACACGTTTTTTCACCTATTTAGAATTTATTCACCTTTTTCACCTATTTTGGAAATTTGGCACCTTTTCACCTTTTTTTCACTTGATACAGTTAAATCCTATGAAAAATTATTAACATTGGAATTATATGATGATTCTGGATCATTTGCGAATTGAATAAACTTTTCCGGATAGTCAGTCAAAAAAAAACTTATTATAATTTGCCAAATACGTCTTTAATAATTAATGCTGACTTTAGGGGAGCTAATAAAGTTTGAATTTCAGAATAATTTTAATAGATACCTTAATATTACCCATTAGAAAATAAGAATATACTAACAATAAAATAGTGTTAAACTGGGATTAAGATTTTCAGATTTTCAGATTTAGATATTGAATTCAGTTGAAGAAAAATAAGGACCACCTTGAGCGGAACTCACTACGGGACACAAGCGTCGTTAGAAGACGATTGGAAGAAAGACAGGAGCTTGCAGAGGGTTAAAAAAGGGCTCGTGCAATAAAACGATAAATCAGGCGAACGGAAAAATAAGGGGTAAAATAGAAAAAGCTCGTAGAGTAGATTTGGAACTGAGCCAGGTTGGAAGAGAAGCAGCGTGCAGTCGCTCCCTGTGGCAATGTGGCCTCTGTGGCTCCTACCATCCTTCTTGATCAGCGTCTCTCAAATAAAGGTCCTACGAATCAACCCAGCCTCGTGGTAAATTGACTTGGACAACTTGTTTCTGCTGAAACTATATTCCTTCTATTAAACTAAATCATTCGCTTTTTTCAATTTTAAAAGATATTATCAAATATATTTTAGAAACAATTTTTCTCTTTATTAGGTGCATTTCCATAAAATTATTAATTGGCAGATCGTTATCAGATCTAAATCTAAATTAATTCTATTGAATTATATCCTAGTTTTTATTTTGAGAGAGATTAGAAGTTAAAAAGAATAAAGGAATTTCGAAGTTTGGAAAGTAGAAAGTTTGGAAATTTAGCAGCTTTCAAGAAATTGAAAAAATATTTGAAATACAAATATTTTTATTTATCGTTTTTCTTGATATATTATCAATGACTGAAAAAGCTGAACCCTTAAAGATTTTGATTGTGACTGAATTAATGGTCAATAAATGATTGAAAAAGTACACCAATAAAAAAATAATAAAAATACAGAAAGTTTGAGAAACGCTGAAGGAGGTATAACGTCCTTCTGCTCTACGTTCTCGATCAACCCCCGACTTTCCTCGATCCATCCTTTCTTGAAACCAGGCGGTGCACTATATGCAGTTTTCCGATTCTTCTCGTAAATCGTGCGACCGCAAATAGTTCATAAATAAAAGTCAGGCCTCGCGGCTCTTACTTTCCGAGCTTCTACCGGAAATAGACACCTCGTAGAGTTTACGAGGTTCCTCGAGTTACGGTAGAACGACGACGTAAGATTTCTTTAGATTACTTCGAAACATGTGAGTCAATATTGAATCAGATTTTTTTGCGATTCTTTTATGTTTATAGGAAGATTACTTTTTAAAGACCCATAAACATTATTTTCGAAGATAAAATGTCATGAATTTTTGCAACGATAGTCGCTTTGACTTTTTTTTAGAGGATTTTTTAAGTGCATAAGAACTTTCTTTTACAATATACAACATAGGCATAAATATTATTTTTTGGGTGATGAGAATAATAGAATGTCAATCTTTATTCTTGAAATTTAGGTAGACTGCGATTTTTTTCTGTTTTAATTTTACTTTCTTGTTTTATCACAGATCAAGTCCTACTCGTTATTTCGGGTTCCTGATTTAATTTTAGTATCTCATTCTTCCCTGGAGCGATTAATGCAAATTTTATTGTCGCGTCCTAAATATACTAATGAATTTTTTTTCCTCCAATCCAGTTTGTAAGTTCGCCAGTCATCTACCTGGAGATGAATAGTTTTTGTATATTTCTCTCTGCATGCCTTATTACTCTTTAGATAGTAGAAATTCTTTAGCAACAAGAAGTTACTTCCTCACTTCATGAATACCATAGCATTTTTGACATACTTTCAAGGAAAGTATTCGGCTTAAATTCATCAGGGATCCAATTTTTATAAGGTGAATATTAATCTTAAATACTCGTATATCGGGAAGTACTGGAAGTTCGCCAAACCGGAAAAGGAGAGCGCGGAGTCCGCCTCGAAAGTACGAAAGCCGGTTTTTAAGATGATCCAACTTTCACGAATCACCGACCTCGAAGAAATTTTGCTTCGGGTGGGCAACTCGATTTTGACCTTGAACTGTCACGCAATGATCAAGAAGCAAAAAAGGAAAGACAACATCAAAGATAGTCGTAATAAATGGACCAAGTTCAATATAGTTTGAGGCACAACACCGGCTTCAATTTTTTCACATTTACATTAATGTCGAAATCTGAGAATGCCAAGGTTATTAAAAATTCCTTGCATGCTTTTTAACAATTTCAAATCCCATTTACTTACTTGATTTCCAAACAACATTTTCTTGACCTTGATCACAAAATAATCACTCTCTTTTTAGAATAATCTCAATTGTTAATATAAATTACATTATTATTAAAAGCATTAAAAACTGAAGGAAACGACCCAAAACACAAACAATATGACCCGCTTCTAGGCCAGACAATACTTGCCTGACTCTTTGAATGAACTGGACATTGAGTAGCAGTCTGAGAAAATTGCAAGACGATATCGCAGTGAAAAGGCGTCGACGCGGAAGGATATCCGAATCCAGCTGGATACGTTTTCTGTACCGTTTTTCTCGTCGTAAAATAAAACTATTGCTTTATCAGTTCTCTCGCTCGTTCACCTTAAATTTTTTTTGCTTGTCTCTCTTCCATTCCTTTATACCGACACTGATACTCTGATACCTTTCAGTGAGTTCACAGGTCGCTACATGAGAGCCCAGAAACGAGATTTAAGGAGCAAGGGTGCAGTAGTTGGGATACCAAAGATTCCTTCAGAGATTGCGGACGGAATTTCACAGCAGTGACTGACGAACTCACCCCCTTTTCGAGTCTTGAAACGAGCCCCCTTCAGTCCTTGACAGACACACATACACATACACGCAACTATATATTTCCTTGTCTATAAGATTTGTCTTATCTTCCTTCGTCTTACCTACTATCTCAAAGTACAACCAACTCGAAGGATAAGATTCCTGAGAAAGCTGAAGGCACCCAAAAACTTGATGTTCTTCTTTCCAGACGCTCACGTCGTCTATCAGACTTTAATTCCCTTCTAGAGAAGTTTTAAATTCCGTAAAGTTTTATTAAAGTATTTATTGCGAGGTATTTTATTATCTGGAAGAAGAGTTCAGAGTTGAGTGAAATATCTCAGGGACGCTATAATTAATCATATAATTATGACTTAACTTCCTAAATAATTGCAAGTAATTTATGCGCAGCGCCCTCGGGCCAAAACTTTGATGGTACCTCTTTCAAAATAAAAAATTACAATATTGTTTAGATTTCCGAAATTTTCAGTGAAAGCAAAGTCATTTCAATAAATTTTGAAAAAATTTAAAAGTTTGTATCAGTCTGAATAATTTTAAGATCTTTCAAGTGATTAAAGACATTTCAAGGATTTTTGGTGATTTCGTAGTATTTTAAAGGTTTCGAAATATTTACAGTAAATTCATACAATTTATAAAAGCTTCGAAAAAATAATTTAAAATAAATAATTTAACCCCAATCGATTCTTGTTCATTTTCAGTACCATCATCGCAATTCTGTGACATACGTGATCGTGTACTGTACCAAACATCCGGGAAGTCTCGAAGTTGAGAATTGATTGCGTGAAATTCATTGTCTATAAAGAGCGGAGAGGATCAAAACGAATAAGCAAATAAAGTGGGTAGTCTGATTGACTGAGCAAAGGGTTGAGAGAAAATAGAGAAGAGGGAGAGTAAAGTACTTTCTCCGTGTCAGAGACCTCTACTATCATCAACTGCCGACATCGTCAGGACTAAATTAACACGAGGTAATCGACTTTGTGGTTTCCAACTTCCAGAAGAACAAGAAATTGTACCTGTCATTCTTTCCCTTTTTATGTGCTCAAGACCATAAAGAGTAATTCGATTAACATTGTTATGCCACAACACAGTATGAGATGGGCAGTAAAAGAAGATGAGAATGCTCTTCCGATTTTCAAGAAGAACAATCCCCGGTCATAATCGCTCGCTGCAATTTTCTAGCCGCAAATCGGGAAGAGTATTGTTACTATTGTAATAGAGTTTTGTAATTTTTACTATTATCATTATTTTAATTAATAATAAATTTATTTCTGCAAAGAAACAAGATATGAAATATTTTAAAAATAGTTTAATGCTTATTTTATGAGAACGTTCAAAGTCGATGTATGCGTATTCAGCATAATTGAATCAAAAGTAGCTGTTAATTTATATATTAATCTGCAAAGATAGAAAGTTAATTCACAGATAGGTGTGAAGATCATGTGATATGTCTAAGGCTCATCCTATTAAAGGAGAGAAGAAAAATAAATGAAAGAGCTTCCGCGACTTGTGAGCATGAATGTAAATTGTACATGTACAATCATGGAGGCGATTTATTCAAGTGGTGATTTGAATGAAACGACTAGACTATTTCACTTCAGTTTGCGGCATTGATTGCATAAACAAACCACAAGTAATTCGAAACGAGATAAATCGCTTCATATATGTTTCTTATGCTTCTAATAATTTTACACGAATAACGTACATACTGCTTATTATATAGTTGGAGTCAAATCAGCAAAATGGTTTCATTTGTACCTAAAATTATTCAACGAATAAGTAACAAAAATCGCTTCTTTTAATTATCCTTAATAACAATTTCATTGTTGGAATGTTTACGCTTAGTAACGAATAACATTTCTGTAATATTAGCAAATGAAGATTCTATGGTCACGTGAAGAATTAACGATAAGAAAAGGATGATTCCAAAATCGCCTACCAAGCTTTGAATCTGTAAATATGAACATTGTTTTAAATATTGCTTAAAAGTCCTTGATGTTACAATAATTTACTTTAGATTAGACTGTATACTTACGACAATAAAAGGATGAGCTTGGAGTGGTGTCTGTGTTACACCAAGTCTGTAGATTATTATTACGTAATGGATTATGTACATACAGTAGCTAATTTTTGCTACATATGCCAAAATATTACAAGATAAAAGTCTTTCAATTATTCCTACAACACGAGAAGGAAGAATATCCAGTCAAGCACAATGTAATCAATCTATTACTAAGATAATCTAAGATTTTTCAAAAAACTCATTTACCATTATTTGATATGTTACAAGCGTAAATAATCCAAGCAATTGCGAGAGAATAGACCACACGTCCAACGCTATAGTACATCAGTGTTTGGAATTTTTCCCAAGAAGTATAAGACACATCAGAAATAATGATTGGATAATATGAATATGCAAGTAGTACCAGAATACATGTTACCCAACCAACTTTTTGGACCCACTGTATATAATTATAAATTCATTTAGATGAAAAAAAGTCCACATCTGAATGTAATATAAAAAAATCTTACTTTTCGGATGGCGATGGTCTGACTTTTGCGAATTACAAACCCCATCACAATTCCAATGAAGTAAGGTGACATTCTATTGTGAGTCTTTATGTAATATTCAGCCATAAATGACTCTTGCATTGTAGGACTGTAGATAAGAAATGTGCCATGAATTTTCGAATTATATCAACAAATCCCTTATTAATAATTAATATAATGTGGGAAAAAAGTGACTTACGATCCAGAGTAAAACATTTGTTCTCCAGGGAAGTCTAAGGAATAAAGAACTGCCATTGGAATACACAAAGACATTAGTATAGCAAAAAGCATAATTGATTTGCCTAAAATGTGCCATTTCCACAGAGGATAAATTAATAATGGTGCCAAAAGAAACAGTTGCATGTCTAGGCCCAAGTACCAAGTTGTGTTGATACACTGAAAGTGATGAAATTGTTAAATTGCGAAAATAGTTACTTAAATACTCCTTTTAGAGATAAAATCATACCTCATTTGAGCAATAATTATTAATGTACAATATATTTTGCCACCAGTATTTTCTACAAGATTCCCCAACTATGGTAATAATATTGTACCATTCAGGTCCATTATCAATTCGATCATAGAAGGCAGCAAAAAATAGAATGACAAACAGATAAGTTGGGGTTATTCTTAAGTATCTTCGAATAATTGGTTTGATGATTTCAAATTTCCCTTGATCGTAATTTTTTATTAAGTTATAAGACCTCAATATTCCACTAAGTAATACAAAAACATCCACGGTACCAACGCTAAACCATAATGGAGTGTAGCTATAATTGTAGATAGACTAAAAATAAAAGATGTGAAGAGAGTTATTTAGTTAAAGACATTTTTTGGAAAAATTAAAAAATATTTAACCTGCATCAATGTTTCCAAGTTGAAGTAAGGCAAACTTAAAATGTTAAATCTCTGGTGTATCAAAATTATGTTCAAAGCTGATAAAGCCCGGATACCTTCCAAAAATTTGAGATTGCGAGAAGTCTTTAATTCTAACCATTGATTCCAGTTGTCAATTAAAGAAAAAGAACATGCCAACTTCATGTAGACAGATTTTCTCTGATCTTGAAAAGGAAGCTTTGATTTATCAAGGATGAAATGCAGCTCAGTGCATTAATTCATTTAAATTAATATTATTAGAGATTTCTGACCTTTTTCAGAAAAGTAACTAATCAACGTCGAAACAACAATCATCAATAAAGTGATGCTGAAAATGGGCCTAAAAGTATATTATATTATGTAAATTAAACGCAAGAAAATCTATATATAAAGCAATTAGAAATAATTAAAATCTTACAGAGCAAAATATTCTACGATTCCATATGGTCTCTGAGAAGAAACTGTAGAACAGTCATTTTCATTTAACAATATGGATGCATTTAAATTATTAATTATACGAGTCAAGATTGATGTTGCCAAAACATAAATGTCATCTGTTGAACAAGTAGATGGGAGACAAAGAGCCCACTTTCCACTCAAAAATGTAGGAAAATACCTCTGTAAAATTAATTATATTCGAAATATTAAGATCCAATTAGCAAAATGGTGGAAACAGTTATATCTCATTTATATTTTTCAATACTGGATCATACAAACCAAGTCTGAAGTTTTTTTTAAATAACGTTCGACACCATAATACTGAAGTATTTCTCGTGCACTCCAATCATAAATTTTGATGTCGCGATGAGTGCCAAAGTCTAATTTCAGCAGACAATATTTTCCTACGAATTTTTGCAATGGATGTTTTATAGATAAGCATTGATGAAAACTTCCAATTGATCTAATGTGACTAGAAAATATTCCGGATTGTAATCTGCCACTCGCATCCATCACTGAAAGATTAAAATTAAAATTATAAGAATATGAATTATGCATTTATCTCAAATATTTCTGATAAAAGTACGCCATTTATTTTAATGATGAATAAATATTTGCATAAAACCGTGTAATAATTGACTTGAAGAATTACTTACTTTCAACGGCCCATCGCGATTCATTTTGTAGACTTGATTGATACTCTATCACATGATTTTTACATAAGTGACTGAGATTTTCAGATACAGGAAACACAAATGAAAGGGGTTGAATCCACCAAGTTGAGTTCAAATCTATTTTTCCTGATACTAATTTAATCAAACTTAAGCACAACGCTAATGTCAATTTTCGTCCAGTGCCTTTCATATTTGTAAGCTTTTCTTTACTTATAAGAAATAGAGAAAAAATCTCAATTTCTCATATAATTTTCCAAGTTGTACTTTCCAACTTAATTAAAACAGTACTGACTAGAGTAGAAGTGTCAGTGCAATTTAGTGCAGGCAAACTGGAGAAGTCTTAATGCATCTGGAGTGGGAGTGCTGGGCAAAGATAGTTTAATGATTGGAGATGAATCTTTATACGGAAAATTAAATGCGCTTAATTCGAGAAAAAATTCCTCTACTCGTCCTCATCTAAATCCATATTTACTTCTACCAAGGTATAAATTTTCATCACTTAAATAAACTATACTTTTAATCTCTTTGATATTATCGATAAATTTTACCAACAATAAATTATATAACGTAATAACTCTAACTTGATGATGTGTGACGCTAAGCAAGCAATATGACATTCGATCCTTTTAATATCTAAACTCGTGCTGTATGATGCTTATAGAGGATCAAATCGCATGATTTGATATCTCTTTACAGGAATCACCTTGTGACACGACTACCAAAAACAACAATGCGACCATGAAACTATAGTACAAAGAAAAATTAGTGATTAATCAATTTCTAATATTTTCCCCTACCACTTTTTGCCAGTGCCGGCTTTATATATGTGGCGCCAATATTATTTAGATTTTCGAGATTTTCAGTGAAAAAAAGTAAATTTAAACGATTTAAGAAGATTTGTGTAGATTTTGTGTAGAATTCAAAAGATTTAAAAAGCATTCCAAAAGCTAATTCAACTGAATTAAAATTCAAGCAATTTTAGAAGATTTTTAAGGATTTGAAAATAATTTTAAATACTCAAAATTCCCCTGAATATGTTTTTTTTTTTTTTTAAAAAAAGGGGGAAGGAATGACGACCAAACGATATGGGAGTTGACTACCAAAACATATCTAACGTCTACCAAACGTTTGATAATACAAAAAAATGTATTTTTTATTCTGAAATTATTTATGGAACAAAAAAACTTTCATGACAGTCAATTTAAATAAAATATCATAGAAATCTAACAAATAAACAGTTTAGTTTCTTCATAAATGAATTATTCTTCCACTTTTCTGATCAGTTTCACAGCTAAAAAGCGTTTTGAAATATCCAGTGAGTAGCAAGTCGTAAAAGCAAAATCATTCATGCGACTCCTTAAATAAAATATACGTATTCACGTCATTTCAAGTTCAGTTGCATAAGAGCTGAAGAACGTTAGTTCGGACCATTGATCGACGCACACGCATTACCCAGCATTGATCTCACGTAGGAAACCCGACATCTGATTTCACGGTCCGTATCTTCAAGAACGTAAGGGCCACAGGAATCTGGATCGTTTGCTTATAGTGTTATGACTTTCGGTCAAGTTTCCAGTGGCCGAGCCTTCTTCATGTTACCGCGAAATACTTCGATGATAAAAAAGGGTCTGCGTTTCTTGCAACGGAAGTAAAAGAATGTTCAGGACTCATCAAAGAAAGTGGCACACCGTGATGAAAATTTCTACTCATTACGTATTTTCGATGCTTTTATACTTTTAATAAAATTACTTAAAAGAAGTATTTGATAACGCTAAATAGCTCTGTGAAATTCAAGTTTCTAAAAATAATAATTATCCAGAGTCTCAATTAACAATATTTACGATTTATTGTTATTAAAATTGATAACCATATTATTTAAAGATGAAATGTATATGAAGCACATATGTAAAAACAAAATGCATGAAGGAAAGTAAATAAAAGGGAATGAATTAGCAATAAGTGCGTATATGGAATTTACTTAAGAATGTTGTTGCACCTTCTTAATGCTTTAACAATGTTTCCATCTGAGTGAAGGCTCGCGCGTGTATAGATGGGAACATCCGGAAGAAAGTGGCCGAGCAAATAACCATTTGTCTTCATTCTTGCTGACAAAATGATAATGTCGTGAGTTTTTGTCATTACAACTGTCATAGCACTAGTAGGAACTGTTCTATAAGAATGATATACATATGTTTAGACAATCTGACATCCTGACCTTTGTTCTCAAACAATCAAGTCCTCAACAACCATTTGTCTAATACGATTATATGTTAATAGTCTAGCATTTCGGCGGCAATGTTTTATCTGTACTTCTAGAACCCAATGAAGAAGCCAATAAAAATTTGTCAAGTAAAAGCGGATATGATAATTATCGTAATGAGAGACTCAATTTCATCTCAATGCATGCAAGTTTGTTTGAAGCAATATTGCTTGATGATATAAAATTAAGGTTAAAAGCGATAACCGGGTCTAAATGAAAATGGTCCAATTTCTGAGCGTAGAAACGTAAAACGTCCAATATATATTTGGGCCGTATCGATATATGTGGGCCGTGAAAGGGCCGGAGGCAGTATGTCAGAGGCCTCTTCGCGAGAGACTCGCCAATAAGAAAGTGGTCCAAACACACGGAACGTACAAAACGTCACGATTGCGATGACTATTCAACGTGAGATTCTGTCTTTGTGATCAAGATTACAATTAATTTTTTTCTCCAATTAATTCAAAACATATGTATGCAGTATATGTATATATTAGTATAACACATCAGGAAAGAATACATACTGACAATAAATTTCAAGAGATCAATTCAGCTTTTCATGTTCTCACTTCGATTCATGTACCACTTTCCCTTATGGGAACCTATTATTTGAACCTATTAATTCATTCATTAGATATGATTATCTCTGAATTTCATCCGCTAATTATAAACTCTTGAAATTTCTTCTATGATTCATAAAATTCCTCTCGAGGTTCACATAATATTTACATATAGGTACTTTCTACGATCCAAATTCCAAAATGACTTCGCAATTAACAAAAAGAATTTTTATCACTTTACACGATCGGAAGGTCCAGGAAGTAAAATTGATGTTGACTAGGCTATGAATCATCAAAAATTAGATTTCACAATGCAGTCCGGTGAAGCATAATCAATCTCTTATCATATGGAATGTGCAGAAAAAATGTAGAATGAAAGAGAAATGAGAGGGTGATCATATCTGACAATGAGTGTAAGTTCACAAGCGATTACGACTGTCAGAAATTTTAGTAAGTCACTATGCAGCAAACATGCCTAGTCAAGTGTTGCAAGAAAAGGGAATAAATTTGAAGAGGGCACTGAGATGAAATGAACCGGAACTTGGAAGCACTTTCGGAATATGTTTACTTAGTCGTGAGCGAAATAAAAATTCACACGTTCAGGACACGCGTGGAATCCTTTCACTCGGACGAATAAATTTTATTTGATATTCGAGTAACATTTTACGTGTCTTGAAATTTGACTTCGCGAAGATACGATGCGATATTGCAAGAATTTCTTCAAGAGGCATTTATTTCCTTTATAGGCTAATGCCATGCATGCAAGATTTGATTTTTAGCTAGATTTTTTTCTTTTTCGCCCGAGTATCAGAGAATGAGATTGGTTTCAAAAGGTAGTGATGTTTAATTTGAATTGTACCATAAACTATTAAAATTTTGATTGATTAAGGAGACTCACAAGTAGTTTCCTACTGAAATATGTGAGTTGTCATTTTATTATTTATAAATATTTTTCTCAACAGGAAAAACATTTAAATACGTCCAATTTTTTCGTGACAATTTTAAGCTTTTAACTTACTTAAAAGAAAAAATATAATCTTTGATGTAATTAAATTTAAAAGAATTTAAATGATCATCAAAAAACAAGTGAACCCAGAATTCTGACCGATAATGTGCATTTCTTTTGTTTATAATATATTTTTGCTACTGTTGTCTAGAGTTTCTCAATAAGAATAAAGAAAAGTAAAATTTAAGAGCGATTGCATTATAGCAAATAAACTTGTCTGGAAGACGATAAGTACTTTTTCATACTATTTGACACATGCAAATAAAAAAATGGCGAAAGTTGAACAAAGAAATAAAATAATATATGTCATTACGTAATACATATATTATACAATACTAGTTTTGAAATGTAGGAGGCGTCTAAAGTAACTTGAGAGATCTATATCAGTTACGTTAATCTGAGTCAAATGTTGACGTGATATATCTTAGATAATAGGATTTATCTCAGACTATCATTACATCACTGAAAGAATAAGTACGGTTCATTCCTCGTGATACTTTCCCCATTGGATGATGGTGATGATGCCTAAGTGCAACGACCGATGGGTGTGCATCGTTTGAAAGAGCAAACAGAAACCGGAAGAATGTGAATGTATGATCGATAAATTGAGTAAAGCGAAAGTTACTAGCCACTTAGTATCAGTGTATGCCACCAGTACGCATGATTTCTCTTATATGGAATTCCATGTAAGTACATTATTTGTACATGTACACATATAAGTACATTGCATTGTTATACATTGTTGAAAGCAAGTCTAGGTAAGCCATCTTTCTTCTGAAATTCTAACGGCTTCTCGAAAACCCGAAGCTGTGCACAGCAGAAGCCAACCCTGCTGGAGACCTGGCAAAGGGAAGATTTCCCTCAGGTGTCCTGTTTTTAAATATGTCTTAGTTACTAGGAAAACGTTTCAAATTTATAGAGATTGTACTCTTTTTGGGGTGGATAGTAAAGAACACAATCTTATTTCGTCCTTTTTGTATTTTCGTAGTTTTTGATTTGTGGAAACGTGGAAGTAAGCGTGAAGTTAGTTATTTTTCGAGTAGAAAGAGACGGGAAGTTAAATTTTGAAGACTTGCCAAGAGAATTCTTTACAAAATTTTGATATTATGAAATTTTGGTCCTTGAACAAATAGAGAGGGGAAAAGGGTCATGAAAGAGAAGCTGGAATAAAAGGGAGGATGCGGAAAAGTGAGCGTGATAAGAGAAAACAGCATAAAACTGGCAATTTTATATTTAGCGGTAGTAAATTCAAAGACCTAATGAATAATTCTTGAGGAACGGGTTAATTTTGAATCTGGTTCATTGCTTTATAATCACTGATGATTTACCAAAAGGAGATTCACCATCTGTAATTAGAAAGTGCAGCTGTGCGAGATATGTCTATGTACGTGCGACGAATGCTCGTCTTGTGTCACTTGCAGACGAGAGAAGTTGTTAGAAACACTGTCCAGTAATGTATAGTTGGAGGACTGAAAGCTTGCGAGTTTACTTCCTTGCCTTTTTCGTAATGTTTATTTTCAAGAGGTGTTAGAATAGAAATCTTGAGGATTCTCGTTCAACTTCAAGCCAACTTTCCTGATGGCTCTAGCGAAATTGAAAAAGGAATTGTGGAACGAAGAGAAACAGTAAATCCTCTTCAAAACTCTCTTCACTTTTAAGTAAATAGTTTTACAGAATTTCTATCTGTAAAATTTTTAAACTAAATTCATGGAATATCTCCGAATATAAGAAATAATGATGCAAAATCGGAACCCAAAATTGATTCAATAAGAAAGTTTTCTTGGAAGAAGATCCATGGAAAATAAGTTCTACTGCCCGTTACTTTCATCGAGTGTTGCGAAACTTTTATCCGCAAGAGAGTCCTCTGTTTCTTGCAGTTAATGTTGGAACGGTGGCCTCGAAAATAGCCAGCGGCTATCTGCAAGGTACAATACAAGTTCAAGCGACAAGGACACTTTCACGAGAAATGTTAACATCGCGAAAAAGATCGCTCACAGGTGTCATTATTATAAAAGAAGACATTCAAAAAATTCGCTTCTTTGTTACACCTTAGAGAAATCATCTTACGCATTTATGAATTTAACGAAATACCACATAACTACCGAGAAAATATTTTCAATATAAAAAAGTTAGAAGAAATTGATACCTATAAAAAATGAAAATTCGAGTCAGCAGTTTTATAGGCACTCTTAATGATTTCGGCGCGAACTAGAAGTGCAGATAATTAGTATGCATTATTGTAAAACTGAGATAATTGTAGAGAATGAAGCTACAAAAATGATTATTAGGTACTATACTTGTGAGGCGGAGAAATCAGACGCATTTTCCGATGTAATTTGCAAGAAGTATATCTAATTTGACAGAAAATGAAATTATGTTGTGGGCAGAATTGAACACGTGTGGACTCGAGGACAAAGACAAATGGAGAAAATAGATGATGGATGGCTGTAAACTTGTTAGTTTATTACAAGGTTGCGTGGAAACAAGAAACCACTTGCAAGAGTTTATTTCTTCCTATTAGGACGTGGCAATTAGTATAGTGTCACCAATGGAGAGTACAACTTTATGCTACGTAATTAGAGACTTGTAAATGGTGTGTCGTATATATATATAAATAAAGTTTATGAAAAAGTTTTCGAAACAAATTTAGCCTGTGCAGAAACCTCCTAACTTTATTCCTGTTTCACTTAGAGCAAACTTCAGATTCCTATAGAACAACTGGACCACGGGACCTAGGACAACAAACCCATTTTTAAAAGACAAGCCCATGACATTTTTAAAAGACATTTAAAAAATTGTTCAATCATGACCTTTTAAATCTTTATCTTTTCTATTCTCCTATTATAGAAAGAAACCCCAGAACTCCTCCTTGAAACGATAATCAAACGAAATAGCATTTACTTAAACGAAACCATCAAATCCGAAAATACCTAAGAAGACAATTTTCTTTCCTAATGCTTTTCCAATATCGTAAAGCAGTCGAAAGTCGCGTCAGGTCGCTGAAGGTCGAATCTTACCTGCAATGAGACACTGTATAGTACAACGTATACGAAATATCGAAAGATCGATACCAGTTTCTAGGCAATTCGCGATTGGTGGATTTCGAATATTTCGATTTCGCGAAAACCCTTGGGGATTATCCACTATTACGGCTTCCTATGGAAAAGTCGGAAGATTTACAAGTCGCACTTGTCGAGGTAGTTGGTTTTCGTGAAACCACTCTTCGTTGTTCTCCCACGCGTACACGACATGTCGTGCTCACAAGAATTGCCGCAAAAGGCGGGACGAATGCAGCAATAATATATTGGCCTTTTTACTGCTTGTAAAAAAATATCCTGTTTCACAATATTTGCACTCGAGTATGTGGTGAGAAAATGTAAAATATCAGCGACAAGGCGTTGAACATGCTGAATAACACAAAAGAAATTGTACATTTTTACTTGTGTAATGAGATAAAAAATGTGGCTTCTGCAATAAATACCAAAGTATAAATTTTCAGTTAGGATTGTAACCATGATTAGAGATTAGCAAAATGGACAATTTCAATTCAAGGTCAGAATCAGTTTCAGAGTTTCCTCTGGCACAGATCCACCCACGATTTTTCATCATCGAGATTTCTTCATATTTTCTCGATGCTGCATCGAATTACCGGTTGTACTCATTTAGCGATTAAATCCATTATTTATAAAAGGTAAACTTAACAAGAGTGCGATTACACCTGCAATCACAGTATGTTTTGCAATGTATTACTTGGGAACAACCTTTTATAAAAGGATTATTATTTTTGCCAGCAAGATTGACACATTTAATGCAACGCTTGACATTTCAAATGATATAAAATTATATGTTTATAATAATATAGAAAAAGAAGAAAGTGAACTAAATTTAGATACCTATTTTGTAATCTCAATAAAAAAAGCAATAAAAAAATCAATAAAAAAGTAATAAAATTTGTCTTACACTTGTATCAATGTAAATGATTCATATTTCTCATCTCTAAAGATAAATGGCAATCCATAGTTAATGTTATAGTTAACTGAAGAATCCATTAAATTTTCTCTTGGAATATTATATTATTATACCATCCATTTTGGATTTTATGTTAACTATAATGTTCAAACCTGGTGCAGAGAATGAGAGCGTGATTTCTAAGCCCAATCGATAAATACTTTATACAGAATTTTTATAATGGATGGTACTCCACTATAAGCCTTATATGACTAACAGATAGAAACTCACTCTATATAATAAACGTTTATGTGAGAAAGTGAAGATGTCTAAAACAGTATTAAGTAGTAAAGCGGAAAAATCGTATTGCTTGAAAGTAGGAGATGCAGAATGTTCAATTATGAGTGTAGATTTATTATTTGCGTTGGCTGAAAGTAAAGAGCGATGTGACAGAAAATTATATTTAAGATATATTTAGTGATGTTATAGAGCTGCTAGTGCTTCCTACGATGGCACAAGTACTGAATCTCCCACGTTCGAAGATTCAGGTTCCTCGAGAGAAAGTGTACTCCGATCAGGAGCTCCTGAGGACGAAGACAGCCTCCAGTAGTGTATTTTAAATACCTGATGGAGTGTTGGGCGTATGAGCTGCATGAACATTTAAACAAGCACCAAGAACAAGACACCTATGCATCCAATAGTAGCATTTCATTCATGTCTGGCTTCCATTGTCAGAACCAATTATGACTGATAGATTAGGAATAACTTATAGAATTATAAAACATTAAATTGTGAAAGAAACAGAAGTTTTTACATGTCCTCGTAAATTACTTGCAATTTAAAATAAACTTACTTTTCAGTCGTTTAACTTGCTTAATATTTCCATTTCCGTTATAGAGATAAGGAAAGTGAGGTGACTTATTGTCACTCTTTGTATTGTTACTTTAAAAAAATTGCTCATTGTAAAAGAAGGTGAAGAAAGAGGATTCGTGTGATAATTGCTTGGTTTGTTAAAGAAATTATATTTTGCATTGGGTTGGAATTGCAAATGTCTAATCTGACAGACTTCTTTTATTTTTTTTGAAGATAATTTATTTTTATTTATTTACTTGCAATTTCTTCAAATTCGTTAAAATCAGTTTGATAATTTTGATAACTTTTTTAAAAATCCTTTTAATCCCTAAAATCAATAAAAATCTCTTAGCATCCCTTGAGATTTTTTTAAATCCTTTAAAGTCTTTTCATCCCTTGAAATTCTTTAAAATGACTTAAAATTTTTTGCAATCCCTTAAAGTCCCTTTAAAATTCTTTTAAATTCTATCAAATTTCTTGAAATCCTAGGCAATACCGGATAAATTTCTGCTAGTAATGATTGGCACTCACTGCTACCAATGAAAAGAAATTAAAAAAATATTTTTTAGACTATCCTGAACAACGAATTAATGGTTAAAAAAATTGACAACCTCAAAATATATTATTCATTTCTCAAGTTATCGTTATTAGAATTGGATGAAGAAATCATGCCATTAGATCCAAAGAATCGATTTAATAGACCATAAAGATTCTATAATTTAAAAGATGAAATATTATTTTATGGAAATTATTATTGGTTTAATAATAAATGAATCGTTGTTCTCAAATTTAAAAGGAGTGGGTTGTACCTTGAACCAAGGTTTTTCAGAAGTTAATCTAAATTCATTATCATATTTTATGTAAGATCATAAAGAGTTAAAATGGGCTGCATTATTTCGTTTCACTGAGCTACTTAGGCTACTATAAATTTTCCGCTTACACCTTTTCTCCTTTGCTTTTCCACCATCAGAATAGTTTTTAATGGAAATAAGAATGGTAAGTGAAAACAAGAGGAAGAAAACAAACATATTTCTTGCTTAAAAGAAAATGTTGTAAGAGAAACAGAAGACATATTTAGAAAAAAAATACTTCATCCAAAAATTAAAATGAATTTTGAAACTATGTATGTAGATAAAGTTATTTAGTTTTGTTCGTTAAATCGATTAATGCTTTTAGATCAAAGAATAGCATAATTAATGAAAAATCAAATTATTTGAGTGTTTCAAATTTTGGGAGAATTAGAAACACTTAGAATTTCATTAAGTGTATTTGAGCTCATCCTTAAGCGTATCAAGATGACAAAGTTTAACAGGAAACGCGCTAGAGGAATGCAACGGTGTCGGATGTCAGGATTTCACTCTCTGATTCATCCGCTCTTACAATTTGCCACTCATCGTGGTGAAAACTCTGACGTTCGAGGTTTAAATTGCAAATTTCGAGTTCCGATTCCGGAGTCTCTTGGCGCGACGCATATTTCCGATTGAGAATTCACCCAGCGCAATAGGAAAGAATAAGTAATGGCAACATGTTTACACTAGAGGAAATGCTAAGTCAAAAACCTACGCAAAATAAACATAACGTTAGTTAACATAAAGTATGCTAAATTATAACTCAAGAAAAGACATGTCATTAAAAAATATTTTTACTATGTTAGAGACATAAATTCAAATTTAAAATTTTGTATTTTCAATGAACGGGAAGAAATCAAGTCTGTAGCACAATTTAAATGTAAAATGAGGTATTTTTTAAATTGAAGGTAAATTACGAGCATTAAATCAAAAGTCATTCAGAAAAAATCGAACTATGCAATTTCAACCTCAAATTTAGTGTCCAGTTTACGAATTCGATAGAAAAAATTATTCTTGTATACACAAAAGTTTGATTGATGGGTAACGCAGTTGTGCAAACACCAAGGCTGTCTCATTTCCATGTATTAAAATCGATCAATCCAGTTTTGTTCGCTTGTTACTTGCATGTCGTACTACACTAGTTCTGACTGATAAATGGATTCTCTTGTAAAGTTGCGGTTAACCTACTCGCGGTTGTATCATTTTAAAGACACATATTTGTTTAAGAGATGCCTGAGTCTCAGTTTCTTCACTCTCTTCAGTTACGTGAAAGCTAAAATAGATTACATGCCTATTACGAATACAGTCTAGGAGCTAAGTTTATGTACTAACGTTCTGTGGATTCAGTTATACTTCATTATTGACAACTGGTTATAACTATTGCGTAAAATTTCCCAAATATTGAATAACGAAAACGAAATTGAGAATTAAAGCATAATTATAATAATTGAAACGATTGTGTATGAATTGTAATTGAGAATTTCGAAGGGAGTTTTTTTAAAATTGTAGAGCATGACCATATGAAATCAACTTTTTCTAAATTCCTAAATATAGATATCTAATATCTTGGTCACGGGCAACGAAATGTTTTAAAATTTCTTTTTAGAATAGCTGAACCGAGAACTAGAGGTTCCTAAGTGAATCGTTAAATTCGACCTGGCAGAAACATTCCACTTTTGTGCCATAAAATTATAAAGAGCAAATATAAAAATTTCGAACTTTCCCTCTCATACCACTCTCACTCAAAAGTGTCATTTGACAAGGGTCAAAACTTCAGCCTAAACTCTCTTTTAATTTACTCACATACAAGAGAAACCACAAAGCAAACATCGTTCTCATTACTACCTGAAAGTAAACATTTTTTTCTCTCCTTTCTTTTGACTAAACAGAAAAGAGTAAACGGCTGCTCTTTTTAATTATAAAGTCTCACTGAAAAGGAGAAAGGATTTTAAAATGATTTGTGATATGTACGTTAAAAAATATTTATGTAAAAAAGTGACTACTTTCGTTTGCATGCAGTCTTTTGTTCAGGGAACGTAAACATTTCTCTCTATGTAGACAGTGGACATGAGAATACTTTCAATTTCATGGAAATGAATGGTCTTACATTGCCTTCAGCAATTTTATTATATCGTTCTTTGGACGTTTTAAAGTGCATTATTTCTAGTCAAGTGAGAAATGAAAAAAGAAGAGTTGAATTCAGTGGAGCGTGGCCCATGTAAATGGAGCAAATAACGATCTACAACAGTTACGTCTTTGTTATCGTCTGTATTACGCGGATGCTATATCGTATTATGAGCTGGCGTATAATTACAAGACAACAGAGATCCCTGGAATAGTCATTATATGCGGTTGATGCCTGCCGTGCCGTTATAGTGAAATATTATTTTGCGGATTATCATAAGCTGCTGATGCGCTTGGAAGATCTCATTCCACGTGTTAACCCGCGATTTCCTACCTTCTTAGCTAAGATATTATTTGCGCGGCACCTGCTTTGATTTTCGATCTTTTTCCTTTTCCTGGGTTCTAGACGATGAGAGTTGATTGGCTGCTTAATGAAATTGTTGAAAGGGAAACCATAGAATTAAGTTAGGAGATGAAATTAACGAATAAAAAGTTAGTATAAATATATGCGCAGTTAGTTATCAGACTTATCTTGCTTAGAAAGCTTACGACTTTTTACCATCAATGGTTATAATGAAGTTAAATTTAATTAACCATAAATCGAAAAAGGAATCTACACAAAAAAATAGTTTAGTTCTTGTTAAGTCTAAAAACGGATTTAAATTAAGGTGTTAAATAAAAGGTGTAACAAAAACTAGACTTTTTCTGTGTAGAAATTAACTTGTCTTGCTAAACACTGCATTATCTACTGATATAAAGAAAGATTTTGACAAACGACTCCTTATAGTGAATTAATTACAATCTAATATTTTTTGTTGAATAAAATCATTATTGGATTGATGAATTTACAAACTCAATGATTGATTAATTGAATAACGGTTGAGCAACTATGAAAAGAAATATGAGAAGTGAACTGATTCACTTTTGCTTACTTCCTCTTCACTATAAATCAACGTTAATCGGTTGCACTTGGAAAGTTTGAACATGTATCACCAATTTCTTTTATTTTAATTGTATATGCTTTCAGTACAGAGGCATGCAAAGTCCCTGACGTTGGGGCGCATAGAAGTAGCCTAATTCGCGACTAGCTTGAGTTGTGGCGAACGAGGGTGGTTGGAAGGTGGGGGAGTTTGATGATAAACTCCAGTAAAACACGAACACTGTAAACTTTCTCCGATAATGGCTGACATCAAACCAATTTCGCGCCCGCGTCATTACTCGATATACCGTTGGCGACTACGATGCTGCAAACATCTAGTGAGAACGTGCCACTGAGAAAAACTTTGATTTTTATCATAAAATCATAACAATCTTTCATTAAAACATCTCTCAGATTTACTGCAGAATGTATTCCAGTATCAAAACTACACTTTCCTCTCAATGATCTCAAAACTCTTGCGACGATCAAATTGATCAGGTGCCAAATCGAAGACTCTGTTTCAGAGATCGCAGGATCAGAGACTTAGAAATTCTCGGGTTAAAGTTTTTATCGTTACGTCACGTTTACTCGTAACGATGTTTTACGACTTTGAAGCTTTACGCTCGTTTCGAAGCACTCGTGAAAAGAGCTAAAGTGTGAAGCTCACCATTTGTTAATCGGAGGAAACAAGCTTGCCACTTTTGATTAAAAATCTTTCTTCGAAGTTGGTATAACGAGTTTTGTGCGGTTCAGAGAAGCACAAAAAAAAGTTTGAGGATTCTCAAAATTTGGAATAAACTTCCCGGTGATTTTTGAATTTCACAGTTTCCAAAGGTGATTCAAATATAACTTTATGAACTTTATGATAGCATAAAAAATGAGCGATACTGATAAATATGGCTTTTTATCTCAGACAAATGTAGCGCGTCCAAGATGAGTAGAATTGACTAACTAAGTGCCTAATTACGCTTCTCACGCGTGTAGTTTCGCGTGAAATTGACATGAAACATAATGGGATCAACTTACAGTGGCTGCTTTCATTTTCCGAGTGTCGATCTTGATCACATTCACTTACCTTTAGTTCAGTGACTCTTGTTGTAGGAGGATAATGGAGCAACATCCATTTTTCGTAGTTAGCTCTTGATGCAACCTCATAAATAATCGCCACATCAGGTTACGCAGTGTTACCATAAGCAGACACCTGAAACATCCAATTCTCAACGTTACATTGTCATAATTCTCCGCCTAGTTTCCTCACCCTAGGTTACCCACATCTATGTTACCCACCAGCACTAAATTCTTACGAAAATTCTTTTCTTTCATTGCAAATATGACAGATTTATTGACAGTCTGTTGAAAATGAAATCACTACATCCCATGCATTTTTAATGATAAAATGATAAATGACGTAGTTCTTAATTCTTTACCGGACCTACTTTCCCATCATACATTATGTGCGAAATAAATTTCTGTACCGAAATCTAATGTCTGTAAATGTTTGGCTAAAATGGCAGGATATATATCAAACACAAAAATATTATGGTCTTTTAAATATTCAAGCATTTGAATTTTAGATTATGTTTTTTTCTGTGATTTATATTTACACAGTATAAATTTATTTCGGTGTAGTTGAAGCAAATATTTGCTTCAATTTCTACAAATAGGAAATGTCTCTGAGAACTTGTTTCGTAACGTTTAATGGTCAGGTTCTTCAAATAGCTACTGATTTCTGTTATAATAGTACAAATCAACTTTGAAATTCCTTATTATTGAAGAAACTTTCGCAGAAATAATATCTTCAAATTCACTTTAAGTGCATAAAAAGTAGGGGTATGAAAAATTGATTTAAGTTATGTTATGTTAAGCTAATGCAAGCTGAGCTGCTTTCATTTCTCTCTCTCTCTCTCTCTCTCTCTCTCTCTCTCTCTCTCTCTTTTTCTAACCCTTAAAAACAAATTGCATTTGCCATTCAATTTGACACTTTAGCTCTGAGAGGTTTATTAGCTTGAGTTGATGTAGGAAATCAAATTTTCAAGGTCATGCGGCTAAATTTCCCAGTTAAAGTTTTCAAGCTAGCTCATATTTCCAAGCTATAGTTTAAGTTTTTGGGCCAACTCAAGTTTTTGAGCAGGTTCATTTTTTCAAGTTGAATTAAGTTAATGAATTTTATGAGTTATGCTGAGAACAATTTTGTACACCTCTAACAATAAGTATACTAATTTCACTCTGTGAAAGAATTCTTAATGTAAAAATAATTGCAAATTCTTATAATCACGACTTTAATGACTTAAATGACTAATGAATAAAATGTTATCAACTTACTTAATATTTCTCAATTACTATTAAGTAATGATTGGAGAAAAATTTGCTAAAAATTGATGATTTCATTAAGGTGTAATAATTAAAATTGATAAAGATCTCAATCACTTTTGCAGTAGATTTCAATCTAAGCAATCTCATAATCTGTTATAAAAATATTATTATGTTTGTAACGTTTATATATAGTGGTGAAGCGATGCAACGAGGGATTTGATGAAATAGCTACCGAAAGGTTCGAATGAATGTATAATGTACATTTTTTTCCGATTTTTATAACTATCAACCATTTTTATATTGGAGACAGAATTACTTCCGTTGAAGATGGAAAGTAATATTATAACATATATATCTTTTTGGACTCTTGGATGGTTTGATTGTGTCGGCATTTGAGGAGTAATTTAGTAGTCTTCTCTCACGGACATGCACTTTCATTTTTTAGAATTGCCTTGCGCTGAATAGACACATCTGGCAGAAAATCCCTGCAAGAAATAAACCAAGAAAGAGTGATGGCCAGGAGCATAACATTTGCCGATGATTTCTCCGACCACACGCCATCGGGTTGACCCCAGGAAAAAGAAAAAAGAAAGTTGGTACCGCAGCAGTGAGATGTTGCCGCACCTGCGCACATTCCAATCTACGTGACCCTAAAACTTTAATGTCCAAGAGGCTCGGAGCGTTCACCTTGACCGTGGAGATCTTCGCGGCGGCCTTTTACGGATCGGTAGCACGTTTTGTCGTGCACAGGTGAAACCAACATGTCCAATCTTCATTCACAAGTTAGATTTTTGTTATGAGCCGCTCTTCAAAGACAGAGAGGCTACACTCATGATTATTATTTGATCTACTCTTTGTTTCTTTAATGTAAGTCAATGATCCTCATAAAAAATTCCCTTTCATGCTAATAGATAATATCCAATTATTAACCATGATGGTTGACTAATTGGCATTTCACATTAAAGAAAAATAAAAACTGAATATTCGCAAGAAAAAGAAGAATTATCTGAAAGAAAGTAAAGAAGCATTAGAATTCTCACTGACACATAACACATTTTATGAACAATATTTTTCAGACACCTGAAGTGCAGCTCGTGAGAATCGTCTTGGAATAACTTATCCGCAGAATATTTTAATTTAAAAGTAAAATTTATTGAAATAGCCCGGCCTGAATTTTAGCGGATGTGAATAAAAAAATTCGCATTGTGCTCCTTTCCAATACGTTCTAACGTCCAGGTTAACTTGACATCATTTTCATCTGTCAGCGTGCCATCGTCAATTAAATTTGAAAAACAAATGGCATATGTGAAATTTAGCAGTTGAATTCTGACCTACCCATTTTCATTGGATTCTAATGCAAATATAAAGTGAGGAAATTAGTTAGATTTGACGTCAGCAATTAGCACCAGATCATCGGATAAGTGATGTCCGAGTTAATCTTGACTAATAGAGAGAAAAAAATTCCCCAAATCCGCTTAGGCAAGAGTTTACTCATCAACAGAGTAACATTTTTCTTCAATCTTTTTAAGAAAACAGAATGAGTAAAACACTTTCACATGTTAAAGTATGAGACCACCATGCATTCATAGAAGATCCGGAAAAAGTTCAGACTCTTGAATCGAAAACGCATTCCATGGATTTCAAGAATTTTCTGAATCTCGTTATTGGGACTGATAAGGTGATTAATACAGTGAATCAGGACCCATTATAGGGATTATTATAGGAGTATTTGTGTCCTAATCAATCTGTAATTATGAGTAAACAAGTTTGACCCAAATGACCAGACATTGTGGATTGTGGAAAGTCGAAGTTTCGCTGAAGAAGGAATTTGAGTTTCTCGCACGGAAACAAAACGGGATTTGAATAGAAGTCCTTGAACATTCCACCGGTGCGCATCAGAACTTCCTGCCCCGACTACTTACTACCTTCTTAAGAGCACTGCATCTCAATATACCAAATAAGGTGTTCCACAGACTACCGAAAAATAGGCGATTTCTATGCAATTTTGATACCTTGGATAGAGATTGTGATTTATTTTTGAATGGGTTTTGGAATTTGTATTCAAGAAATTGTCCCACTTAGAAGAAAAAAGATTGTGTAATTCATCTTAATATCGTTACAATTATCTTCAAATGGTAGCAAATATTTAAAAAGGGAATCACTTTTGCACAAGAATTTTCTTTTCATAATAGAATTGATGTAATGAGCTTTCAATAAATTAGATACATTAACTTTAACTCAAGCTTTACCTATTACATTATCTCAAAATTATCCCGTATTCATATTTTATGCAGAGGACATGTTCTGACCGCCCCTAGTAAGCTAGATGGCTGCTCAATATTCTTATAGAGTTGTAAACCATAAAATGTAAACAGGAGCCCCTTATGATGTGCATTTTCAGTAAGTGACATGTTTTCAGCGATCACCTGTCTTGACGTTAATGTGAGTACTAAATGCATATAGACGATGAGAATGTAAAAACGAAATGATAGACTCTGACCATATAATGCTAGAAGTAGCTCTCTATAGTAGTTGACTTGCTACAATACAATGTTGATTAAAGCGATGTCCAAGCAGAATCACAAAGAAGAAAGTGCGGTTTACAGTAGACAACCGGAACCATATACTATTTTCTTAAGTTCTTACCAGTTAAGTCAATTCCATTTTACACAAGGCAAACATTCCGAAATGATAATATTCGATACAAGTTTTTAAAGTTATTCGATGTTTATTACTGTCCTTAAAATAAAATGATGAATTCAAGCTTTGTTAGGTGTTTCACTTCTATTATACAATAATACATCAATAGGCGCAGTAAATCATGCAGAACGTGACCTACTCGCAATGATGGCCTGAGCTGCGTAACGAAGTCCACTATTGCGACCGATATACATCGAATTGCAGCTTCTTCAGCAGCTCTTCAACAGATCTTTACTTCTTTGGAACAGCATTCCCTAGTTCGACTTTTACGACTATCGCTTAATCTTTTTTTTTTTTATAAATTTCTAACGTCTGAAGATTGTATTGACTATTAAGTTGGTCATCAGTGAAGTTATATATGAACAAGATCGATACGTAATAATTTCTTGTGAAAAGCATTTAAGTCTCTTTTATTTCACAATGAATCTCAAAACACGTTAATAAATATTTCATTATTTCTGGATTAAACTCTGTGATGAATTTTCTAACAATCTTTTGATATTCAAAATATTGGACAAGAGGATGGTCAAATGGATTTAAGGAATTGCCATAAGGATGCTGCAGATTTCATAATCTACTTTTTTACTATACAAGACAAAATTATCTGATTCTATTCGCATCAAACTTGGAAATTGAAGGCCAAAATACAGAATCTCCCGCAATCGCTGTGCACACAATAAATAATGTAATAACGTAAAAAAATCGAAGATTCATATCCCCTGCGCTACTATTCTTAGAAACATGAACTGTAGATTAAATCACGTATTTCATCGTCTTTACTCAAACGCCGTGATATGTGATTTTCGCGTAAATAGAGAAGCGCCAACATCGATAAACATAATCGGTGCTTCTAAGATCGTAAGTGATTGGAATCTAAAACTTCTAACAAGCAAATCTGATTCAAGTACATAATACAGACTCTATATCAATCTCCTAGATTTATATAAATCTGAAGTTTATTGTTATCTATATAATAGATAACCTTATTTTAAGTGAAAACGACGTTCGAAATTGTCAAAGAAGGTGCTGATTATACCGTAAATCATAAAAAAATAGTAACTCCTCTAGTGGAGTAAGAAAGATTTCACTAACAGGACTAGCGAAATTAAAATTTACGACACACAATAAAGCATACAAGTCTAATTATTGTATTATTTTCTCCTTGTTAGTTTTTTGTATCAACTTTTATAATTATTTGAATTTTTCCAAGTGAAAATATTATATTATACAGCAATTTCTTGCAATTTACATATTATTCGTAATTAGAAAATAAATTTTTGTGACTTTTAGGAACGCGGAATGTTAGATAACTAAGGCTGTTAATTTTTTGTCTTTTTGAAACAGGACTTTTTTAGGACGTATAAGTACTTAGAATGAAAGCTTTATTAAAATTGAAGAGGGTCGAGTTTGCATGGTCATGCTGTTTAAAAAACAGAAACCAGAAATAACTATAGGCTTAAGAAAATAGAAAGGGGAATGATTTACAGGATTTGGAAGTTGAAATTGCTCGAAAATCATAAATCTTAAAAGTAGAGGTGAAGACTAAATCGCACAATGGCCAATTAGTTATTTTCACGGTTGGCAGGACTGTCGACTTGACGGAAAGACGATTAATTCTGGCCTGTGGTAGTTAGCTACCATATTCACTAGGACACGTCATTCTGAACGAAACAACTCCCTTTGCGCGACACTCGTTAATTCAAACGTTTGCGGCGACTGCAACCAACTAAAACAGAACCGTCACGGACGATGGCTTAAGCTTTGAATAGTCAATGCAACCTGTTTTAAGGGCTCTGTGCTCGCACATTTCCACGATAAATACGGAAATGAGCAACGTCTAGCGTCTGGCCCTTTAAAGTGTTACAAAAAGTAAAAATACTCTCAACTCCTATTATTTTTTTCCAGACGTGTTTCTGAAAAAGCCAGTGCTTTTAAAATTCAAGTCTATTTCTTTTGAGCGGTCTCTCACATTGAGGCTAGAGATAATATTATAAGAAAAATGGTCAATCTCTCAATGATTTGAGAGAAAAATATAAATTACTGGAATCTTGAAAAGTTCAATATGTTCAAGTGGACATATGTAAAAAAAAAAACTAGAAAAAATCTGTAAAAACATCGTATTTTGAAATATATTAAAGTTAAAAAATATGTAGATAGAAATATAAACCGATTTTTCTCAAATGAGAGAATATTCTTTTAAAGACTTTTTCTCTCGATATTCACAGAATAGGGGACTTACACTCAGTTTTTTCAGTATATAGAGCATGTCTGCTTTTCATTGCAGCTTCAAACTGAGGTCTTCCGACGGGCATCAATAACTCGTGTTAATCTGCGATTACGTTTTAGGATCTTGGGGAATTAGCGATGGATTATTCGCGGATTAGCTGACGAACGCGTACGTGATTCAAGACTAAGGGAGGATTTTCATAGGTCTGTGGTGGGTTTTGGTATATCGTGAATTCATGCAAATATAACCATAGGGTGAAGCTAATCGCAGTAAAAAAATTTACCTCGCCACCAAAATCAGCACAGACAGATTATCAACTTATTCTCATCCGCTGGTAAATTATTAAAATGTACTTTCATGAATTCACGTAAGCTGGATTGGATTCACAAATCATAAATAATTATTTTGTATTTTAGTCAAATATGTACATAGGGCAATAACGTTCATTTAATGAACTTTATTTTTAAAATTCCTTTTTATTCAAGCCACATCCCCAATAATTAAACTCTTTTTTCTTTTTAGAAGATTGATCTAACAATTTCCTGCTTAAGTGGAAGATGCATTAAGATTCCTCTGTCGGAACATGGATTAGCCAAAGTGTCAGTGACCTAATATATAACAAGCATCTATAATCTTTCTATAATTACATATTAGGTTCGGTCACTTGCGCAACAAATGCATGCGCTTGAGGATGAAAGTTGTATCAGCATCGAAGCTTCGAAAACGAAAGTACCACTGAAAGTATCTTTGAAAATTATACCACTTAAAATTCTACTAGAAGTTCCTGTGAAATTTAATCCACTTCTTTAATCTCTAGATATATTGCATAATTGACAGTCTTTTATTTCGCAAAATACGTAACAAAAGGTTTAGTGCGTCGAGCAAGTAGAAACTGTGAAATCAATTGGACCAGGGTTGATTGTGAGATTGTGCGAAATTGCACAAGTTGCCCTGATGTGGCGCACAATCAATACATTGAATTCGGCTCTCAGATCATATCTGTCTTCACAGAATCACATGATGATTGTTCACTCTGATGGTTCAGCCCTTTAAAGGTAATAAAATATTGCAACCGATTGCAGATGTTTGATATAAAGATATAGAGATAAAAAAGAGATAATATTCGATACTTATATCTTCAGTTTAAGTAAAACATATTGCGGTTTTGCCTAAGTTAATCAAAGTCAAAGATAATCAAATCGTTCTTTAATCTTTTCCTTATTTTATCTATAATGTTTATCTATAATGTAGAAAATGTACTACAAGATTACGAGAGTGTTATGATTTTTCTTTATTAAAAGAGCAAAAGGCCAAGAAAGCAATAAATAAGACTTTAAACTAAAGATCGAGGAAGAGAATAAATTTAAGCATTTTTTTATTCTATCGGTAAAATTACACTACGTCGATAAAGTTTTTTAGTGGTTGTAAAATTAATTGAATCATTTAATGGCTTTAAATTATCTTAAATAGAGAGTCAATTTCTTGCGAATGATAAAATATTTTAATCTATTTACTTTATAATGAATGTAATCATATCTAATCTTTAGAAATTGACATTAATTAACATTAAAAACTGGTGTATTTTCAAATAATTTTCTGATCATTAGATTATTATTATTTCCAATTATTTTATCTTTCAATGTCGAAGATTAGAGTAAAGTAATGAATTTGAACGAGAAATTAATGGTGATCAGGTAGGTGATTAATCCATGGATGCTTTGGAGGTCTGAATGGAACGAGGTACATATCTAATAACCCTGAAGATTTCCCTATCATCATGATGATTCCAAGTTAGCTTTAGAAGAAGCGCATCTTCGGCTTCTTTGGAATCAGAGACAGAGCTAGCCTACTTTCTCTACAAAGAGAATTTTTAAACGATGTGTGAGGAGGGCTCTTCTCTTTACTGGTGAGCTTCTTTTCCCCCCTAGTCATTCTTTCTCTTTCCCAGACACAAATTCTTTGACTCTCTCTTTCTCTTACTCCTCTCACCGATTCACCTGGCTTCGACGACAGGCTCACCGGTAATGCCCCTCTCGGAGTCTATATAAGCCGAGACATCGCACGAGGCTGAACATTTTTTAAGTCAAGTCCACGTGACGCTGGTTTACGCACGTGCGTTTCTACCGAAACGTCCGGTCAGGAAGTGCTTTCGGAAAAATGGTGTGAGCAACTTAAAATCGAAATTATTTATTAAAGTTGCATCGATTTCATTTCACGTGATCTTGGTGCGTGTCTAATTTTTTTTTACTATTGAAATACACTGAGTGCTGGATTCTTTTTATGTGCAGTGTGGAGAATTCAAAATATAGTGCCATGGATATGTTTAAGGTAGGTTTTGGAAATTAGTGTTGAAATTTTGCCCGAAAAGTGTGAATGTATGAAGAAATCAGTTTCATTAATTAAATTAAAATTCGGGATTTTTAAATTTTAAATTCATTTTTTTTTATTTTGGGAGCTACTTATCCTTTAAGATTAGAAAAAATGTGAAATACATATAAGATTGTATCCATCATTCAATTTGCAGTAGAATAGAATAGTTATTCTTTGAAACTGAAATTGAGTAATTTATGAATTTCCGAGTCCTATTCATTCAAGAAAAAATTATTAAATTGAAAATTTATACCACATAAGTATAATAACTATTATTTTCACTACTTTGTTGGGGTTCGAGTAAAGTTTGTATGACGTTTACTGAAAATAATCTCGTTACTGAATTTTAATTTATAACTGAAAAATTGCTTCATTCAATTAACCGCAGCTAAAATTTCTCAATGATGAACTTTGAAATTAGAAATTACTATTCTAAACTAATCGAACTTCCTCTTCTCAATTTATTCCTTGATTCTCAAATACGTAAAAAGTAAAATCATTATCCGTTTGAAGTGGTTTACCTTGACAGTTATACTTCCTTAAAGTAATTTAAGAAAAATTAATGAATATTAATAAATTTTTATACTTTTTTAGAGAAGCTAGGTAATTCCGATCTTTATGACCGTGAAAAAGTTTTTTTTTATAAGTTGAAAAATTATCAAAATAAAAATAACTCCAAACACAGAAATAGCCTCACATACTGGGGTAAATTTCTGATGAAAGGTCACGTACACCCAGACATTGGAAAGCACGACACGACCCTTGGTGCACATTCATTATCGATAATCACAGCGACGATTCTCGGTCAGAGATTAAGTAATTGCCGGTTTTCTTATCGGTTCGACATTAGCCGCTAATCCACGGTTCGCTGGTTCTACTAGGCTATGCAATCCTGCATAGCTAATTCCTTCATCTCTCTACGTTGATGGTCAACGGAGATCACACTTGCGTCACTTTCTATTATCTTTTAAATAATAATATTTAATATTTTTACTTCGTGCGACTTTTACTCTACGCATATTTACCATATACGATAAATAAAAACTGAGCGAAAATTTCCTGTTTTTTTAATAAATAAAGAAGCATTAAGTGCCATTTAGGGAATTTCCAAACTAAAGCAAAACATTTTCCAAATCGAGTAGAGGTGTCAAGTTTTCTAAAAGAAATATTATTCGTGAGGTGAATTTTTCGAGGAACTAAATTGAGTGTCTCATTCTGATCATGAGAATAAATCGCAGTCGTCAAGGGTCGAAAATATGTTGGGTCTTTGGAGGTTGGGAAGGTCCTAAATAATACAAGACACTCGTTCTTCTTCTTCTTCAAAAAAATGATCTTTCTTATTTTTCTTTGTACTGAGGTAGTCTTGTAGGAACAGTTGAGGGCAGATTCGCGTGTCAGGGAGATATTACGTTTGTGTAGAGACGGTAGTTAGTCGTAAGTCATGGCAGAGGTAGGTTGGTAGGTAGGCTGGTTTGGTAGGTTGCTCGATAGGCTGGTTGACTAGGTCAAATGCCTCCCTCATGCATAGTCATACCCTAATCATGTGCTGACGACATGTGCATATAATACCGCGGGTCGCTTCTTATCGAGTCGTCCATTGTACCTCCAGAAACCCGATTATTAATTTCATTTCCTTCCGCGTGCCGCTTATATTTCCGCTTCTATTTCGCTTTCCAGCGCGCGATTGTGCGGGCATGCGATCTGTTAGAAGAACTTCACGTTACTATTTGAAACTATGTTCCCCTATGGCCGGTGTCGATAAGTTATTTAATTTCATATATAATTTGCTTTATACGAGGGTCACTCTGAATGTTTTGTCAATAGGAATTGTTTTAGTTATGCCAGGTGGATTAGACATAAGTATTTCAAAAATTTGATGTATGAAAAAAGAAATGGATTTCTTTTTCTACACTTGGTAAATTTTAAACGGTTGCCTGAAACAAACTAATTAATATTTACTCGTTCTGATTTTTGCTGTCTTCAAGAAATTCAATAAAACTATATATAATATTATTCTGAATAGATTTTTATTACGATCTTCTCATTTCGTCCCTTTTCTAATAAAATTACTCTGTGAATCATACTACTTTATTTGAATAATAAAATGGTTAAGAATTAAAGTCATTTTAGGATTAAATTAATGTTACATTTAAAATTATACTCCATTATATAATTATTGTAGAGAATATCAATAGATTATGCTCTGCTTCTAAATAATTGAATGAAAATACGTTTGTTGCCAGTCATTATACGAAGAGCGACTCTCTCTGCATGAGAAATGAACGTTAATTGCATTGTAACTTTACTCTGATGTGTAGATTAACTCTCAATACTGGGCACAGTGTCATTCACAGTTTATGTATGTCTAACAACTTCCCTTGAGGATTATCCACAATGCAACTCGATATTCTAGTTTACAAGTTTAATATAGAGATCAGATGGACACTAATCATGTTAAATGCTGTGTTGTAAATTTAATATTTTAATTGCTTAACATAATACTTGAAACGAATAATGCTACTCAGCAAGGTGATTTTTTGTATTTTAATTTTATTCTTCAGAATCTTTAGTTTCCATTGGAGTCATTCATTAAAATTTAAGAAAAATTTAGGCAAGGCAAGGTTACATAATAAGGCGCTTTGTTTTTCTGAATATCTAATAGTGATCTTGTTTTACTTATTTCTTTAGAAACACGT
The DNA here is from genome assembly GCA_904066015.1 of Synergus gifuensis. Lineage (NCBI taxonomy): Eukaryota > Metazoa > Arthropoda > Insecta > Hymenoptera > Cynipidae > Synergus > Synergus gifuensis. Next base: position 2,065,821 of record CAJFCO010000030.1, read on the forward strand.
GAATGCTTGATGAAACAATTGCAAGATCACATTATATAAGTCGAATATCTTAAGATCAACGTGCTCTCTATAAATAATCCATAATCTAGATCTCCCAAAACTAACCTTATTGTGGATGCGATAATCATTTTAAATTGAGATTACGAAAATTGGATCCACTTTCCCTTTCAAGAAAAATTTTTGACAGAATACTCACTTCATAAGATCAAAAATTTATAGCTCTGGAAAGTACACGAATAAATATTTTCAAGATTTGAATCACAGAAGAACGTTAAAGTTAGCCTTACAAAAATGAACTTTATATTTGATCGTCTATTAGATTTGAAGTTTGATATAATAATGATTTGAAAACACGATGTCGATATTTCAATATTTTACGACCCGCATTTTCGCACAACTCTTACTTTCTGATGACTATTCCACGCTCCCAATGTAGTAATCACAGAAGAATAATTATGAAAATTCAGGAACAGGACGCACTAAAAAGACGTTGCTAAATAAAAGTTTGTTACATTTTTACTGTTTTTCGCACACGTTTTACTGTCTTTCTTATGCCAAGACTCAAATAAATGTATATTATACACATTACTTAATCAACAGACGGAAGAAGGAGAAGTATAGATAGTAATAAAAATACACTAGTCTAGTGTTAAGCAACGTATCTTTTAAGCTACTTGACGGTAATTTCATCACATCACTAATCCTGTCTTTCACGAGATGCAATTACTAACCATCACGGGAATTCGTGATCATCTGGACTAGATACGTGCTCCTACGACTCTTGGCCATTCTCCATAATTAATTCTATCGAAGCTCCTCATTTCTAAAAGTTTCTTACGCCAAGATCTTACACTCATTCGAGAATCTAAGATCAATGTTAGCACCTAAAACATTACGTTGAATAATGAATTCAGTCTTGACATGCCTAATGATTGACTACAAACTATTTCAATCGTACGTGTCTTTAATTCGTGATCTTTCAACAAGGTGATTGATTTATTTGAATAATCAATCAAGTTAAGTTGACATAAAGACGAAATTTTGATGTCACAATGGTCAGAGAAAAATCAAGGTGTTCATCAACTCAGGGTTTCGAAATCAAGAACACACATTCTTTTAAAAAGGAAATAACCACTGTTACAGACAAAAAGTGGATAAACTCCTTTAATAAATTATAAAAAAAAAGAAAGAACTTAAAGGAAAGAAAAGGGGATGTAGAAGTAAAAACTGAATTGCGATCTAGAAAGTTGGAAGATTATTATAAATTGACGTGCGTTAAAGCTGAAAAATTGTGTTGTCTGATCGTGTAGCTCTCTTTTCTTTTCGCAGCTTGACTTCAGTCGATCGAAGATCAACGAATTGAAAGAAATACAAGATAATGATTCTATGACGTTTTTGCAAATCGCCTGAGAGTAAAGGCAAAATTTACTGAGTTTATGGTACAGAATAATCATTAAAGTCAATTACGTTGTTACGAAAACGATAGGGACAGTGACTTGAAATGTCTTGAAGAGTTGCAGATTCAAGGATTCTGAGATGATAATGCATCTGCGACTTAGACATAATTCACTGTACGATTCGATCGACCCTTCTTCAATTGCTTATGAAGATGAGATATCCGATCCCCCTTTCGTGATTTTTCTTCCTTAAGATCCTAAGGCTGTCACGATGAGCACGATGAGCACGATTATACTCCTTTCGAGTGTAAGGTTGTTCTATAAACGTTGTTATAAATGATCCAGATTTCTTGATTTAAAAGTGAAAGTGTCACGTAAGACTGATGAGTAAGGTCATTGGGTTTGAGTAACAAGGAAACCAAGCATAAACATAAAAAAGTATGATAAATACTAGGTTTCTTTACCAAATGTATTACTTCAAAATCAGGACTTTGAAACAAATTCATTTTCTATAAATCAATGAGCCGGAGAATTGCAGGTAATCTTTTCTTGATTGGAACTATACCGATCAACTCTTTATAGACTAATCTGCGCGATTTCGAGATAATGAAAAGAACTATAAACTTGGAAATTGTAATTTCGTTAACTATGAAATATTCTCCTAAGTATAACAATGTAGGTCCTCTCCAAATACATATTGCATACATACCGAGAATTTATGAAATTTATGTTTGAAATAAAATTTATGACTGTAAAAAGTGTTACGATTTCACTCAGAATGTTTCTAAATATTTATTTATTAGCAATGAAGTGTGCACCTTGAACAAGCTCTTTAATAGCTCTAGATATTTATTTCTCATTAATGTGATTATCATGACCTGTCAAGTAAATTATTCATTCCGGTTTTTCTTCTCTCCAGACTTATTGTATTTTCTCGATAATTATTTATTAAATATTCTTTCAAGGTTGCCACTTAATTAAATGATTGATCTCTTTCCAAATACGTAAAATTATTTTTAAAATCTGCAAAAATATATGACCCCGAGAACAACAGGTTAAGGGTCCTTTCCAATTACCAATTAATAAAAATCCTTTTTCGATCTCTTGTCGTACGATCAGCTCGAACTGATATTTCTTCTCGGACAACTGAATCGGGAGAAAGTACAGTTTATTATGTTAGCCTTGCATCTCGGCCATCGTGCCACTTAGAGGCAGTCTGCATGAAGTTCCTGCTATAGTTGACAGTTCACGTAGTTCTGCAAGTTTGATTTGCTGAGCCACTTTTCTTGTCTCCTCGTCTCTTATGTTTTTGTTTCAATTTACCGAGGATACTCTTTATTTTCTGAACGAGGTGTTTTTGCCACAAGAAGGCTTGCACCACATCACGTATCTTCTTTGATATAAAACACACACACATACATAGTGGAAGCATGGTTCACGCGTAAGATACGCTACGCTAATTTATATTTTTACGAAGCGAGTTTAACGCGCCTGGTGAGTTAATTAGGTTTGACGAATGTAGTAACGCTAACCGGTGTTGTAGTTGTGTAGTAATCTACGCTGAGACTTATTGTCTTTTTAAAAAAAGGTCTACTCAGTTAATAATTAGTACCAAAATATAAAGAAAACGTTGCTCAAAAGATAAATTTATAATCAAGATGGGATATATGTATTCGAAGTCTTACATATATTCTGAAATAAATGAATAAAATAGGTTTATGGAATACTTCAGACATCGCGCATAAAGAGAAAATGTTTAAACCACAATCATAAAACTGCTAATAAACCTTGTTATAGAATAAAAGATTCCATCATTTGGTTAAAAGAAGGATGCTAATAAAAACGAAAAAGCAGAACATAAAAAGATCTCTTGCAAAGATGTAGAATATTATCTTGCATCATCATGTGTAAGAAAAACAGAATATACCTTAGCGTAAAATAGATTAAACTAAGAATACAAAAACGAAAAAACTGTTCGAGAAGTGTTAAAAAGAAAAGCCAAGATAATTGGTTGACTCGACATAGAACCAGAGAGAAAGACAAGCGTGCGGTTTTGAATTAGTGCCTTCTGTTTAACATAGTGTTTTGTATTCTCATACATGACTGCACGTGTAATGCTTCTCGCTTGTAGCGAATCAGAGATAGTTAGTTAATAATAATTTCTCTTCGTCTGGAATTATACGAATTATTTCAATTCGCACTTAATAACCAGGAAAATTCTTTTTGATTTCAGATGACAACCTTGCTCTGCATTTTATTACTCGGCCATCAAGTTCACGGAGTCGTGAATAAAGCGAACTCACAATCTTCATCGGCAATCGAAGAGGAGAAAACAGAGGTCGAGGCCGAGGACAGAATAAGCAATTCCTATGGACCACCTCCAGGATCGGGATTCAATGGTCCAGCTCCTGTTTATGGTCCTCCAGAATTAACAGGAGATCACAGACCACCACAAATTTTTGCACCACCACCTCCAGAGAGACTACCTTCTGCATATGGACCACCTAAGCAGAGTTATGGTCCCCCCCCTGCACCACCGAAACCACAATATGGTCCACCAAAACCACAATACGGACCACCTAAACAACAATATGGACCACCACCACCATCTCCACCGAAATTGAATTATGGACCACCGAAGCCACATTATGGGCCACCTAAACAGAGCTATGGACCACCACCTACTCAGTTTAGACCACCCAAGTCTCAATATGGACCACCACCGAAATTTAATGGACCGTCTTTTGGATCTTCGAAACCGAGTCACGGACCACCCATTCCGATTTCCCTGGAAGCTTATGGGCCACCGATTAGAAAACCAGCCATTTCTTTTGGATCTGCTCCACAAAATAATTATGGACCCCCTCCTCCTCCACCCCAGTCACAGTATGGAACACCTTTTAATAATAATCTCTACGGACCACCCCCACCACCTCCACCCGGAATACCAGCACCACCAACTCCCCCTGATATCAAATACGACGGATGGCAACCAATCGCTGGATTAGTCAGCACGCCAAATCAAGGACATCAAAGTCAACCACCTCAAGAGAACTATGGACCACCTTCTGGTAGTGGAAGTTTGTCCTTAAACCTTCAGAATCTCCAAAATCTCGATTCAGGAAAATCAAACATTCCGAGCGACTCTTATGGGGTTCCTCTCAACAATCCGGAAGACCACAATTTGAAATCATCTGTTCACCAATCTTCTGCTTCTGCAGACAGTGATGGACTGCCACCACCCCCACTACCAGAATTCGAGCCTTTACATGCTGGTCATGGTCCAGGAGACTCTGGAAACAACTACAATACTGATTCCATCAATCAATTCGGCAATCTTGAACCACCCAGCAATCAATATGGAGCACCTAACGGTGGGAATGACCTTAAGGCACCTGGATTCGAATTACTACCCAACCCTGCAGCACTTTCTGATCTGCAAGGCTTGTCTCTCTCTGGTGGAAGTTCTACTCACGGAGATGCTGGTCTCTCACTTTCATCTCAACCATCCAATTCTTATGGACCTCCATCTGGTGGCTCGCATGGTTCCCTTTCATCAGGAGATGACCTATCGCTTCAACAATTGCCAGTTGCACCGTCGGGAAAGTACGGCCCATCAGTTTCTAGTCTCCCATTACCTCCACCGCCCCCGGCTGATTCGTACGGAGCACCACCATCATCATCATTCTCAGCAAATGGACCTTACCCACCATCAAAAGGCTTCCGAGGAGGTGGATTCTCATCAGGATTTTCATCCTCTCAATCGTTCGGTTCATTTGGAGGTGGATTTAACAGACATGGAGGTCAACACTTTTCGAGAAATCGGGGACCACCAAGAGCTCCTCAGCTACCGGGATCTTTGATCCCCCCGAGGAACAGACAGCCATTCAAATTTCGAGAACCTATTCCAAGTGGAATGCTTTCTAATCTGAATAAGTATCTCCCACCTTTCACATCCGACTTTAACAAGCCTTCGAAAAATTACGGTCCTCCGTTGGTATTTGACCAACAACTCCCACGCTTGAATGGACCCATCTCTTTCCACCAATCTGGTGGTTCACAGTTTTCAGGATCTTTCTCTTCGAGTAACAGCTTTGGAAAGGACAACTCATTCCGATTGAATGCAGCAGTAGCTGCTCCCAATGTTAACTATGGAACACCATTGTCCTTCAATGACTTCAATACTCCAGCTCCTGTCCCGACCTATGGTGCACCAAACTTTGGACCCCCTTCAACTTTCATATCCACTTCATCTGGATTTGGGGGAAACCTTTACAATAGCGTAGGAAATTCGCTTTCTAATACCTACGGCACCCCTGTTATCAACGGTCATTCCTCTGGAGGAAAGGGTGACTGTTTCCAAAAGGCTAATGGAGCTGCAGGATATAGTCTTCCTGACATTGGTAATTTCGGCTTCCAGAATCTCCAGAATCATCAGAGTTTTTCGAGCGCTCAATCCTCTGGTTTCTCAACAGCTGGGGGTAGCCAGAATTCTCTATTCAATGCTCCCTTGAATGCCATACCTTTGAATTCCCTACAAACACCACCAATCAGTCAACTAGATCTCGAACATCATCATCAGCCAAAAGGAAACTTGAAAGACAGCTATGGAAATCCTATTGGAGTAACATACGAAGGATCCGATCAAACTGGTGCTGCTATCAACACAAACCAAATTCACGATTTTCCCCAAGGACCATCTGGCCCAGCACCGAACTCTTTTGTTTCAGGATCTGGATACTTCAACGATAATGGAATATCCGCTGAAGCTCTAACAGCAGCCCTAACTGCTCAAGGATACAGTGAAGCTAAGAATTTAGCTTCCAACGAAGTGGATGCAAATCAATTTCTGCAAACGCAAGAAGGTAGTCATGCTCTCGCTTTGGCACAACAAGGTCTAACTGGAGAAGGCGGTGATGGTTTCCAGATTCAAGGATCCAAGGGTACCTACACTCTTCAGATTCAAGCTGCAGATGGTGGTTTAGGTACCGAAAACTCCGACGGAAGCATTAGACACGATCAAGTTTTGTCCAATGGTCTTCTTCAGGACATCCTTGCAGCGATCGAACAACCACAAAATGGTGGTCAAATTGAACTTCAGGGACCACCTCAGGTTCAACCTCTCGAAAAAGTCTATGAAGATTTGTCCCATGCTGCATCTAACAACGTTGCCAACAATGCTGTAAACGATCAATACGTCATCAGTTCGCAGAATGAGGAAGAGAACAGAGAATTGGAGGAACTAGTAGCCCAAGCTAGTTCTAAAAACGAGCAGAGGTCCTCGAACCAGGATTCTGAGTCTTCATCAGATGAAAATACAATGGCTATTTTCTTTAATGATAACTTCGAGGAATCTAAAAAGGAAACAAGGTCGACATCAAAAGACGAAAAACAACCTGGCGAGGAAACCAAGGTGGAAAAATCTAGTTAAATCAAATTCACTTATTATATAAAGTCCAGGACAGATGTTACCAATTTTGGCAGATGCCAATCGCAACTCTGCGAAGTTCAAATACCTCCCAGATTGAATTCCGCTTCATCGAATCTACTTTCTCTATTCCGGAAACAAAACTTTTGTTTTTGACAGAAGTTTCTGATGGCGGAATCAGTGCCATTTTCCCTACTTAGATTTCCATTGGATATCAATTTTTTCTAGAAGACAGTTTCACAGCATGGTGCTAAATAGAAAACCACGATTAAGCTCGATTTGAAAACGAGCACTTTGAGCAGACATCCTCCGACGCAGAGAAAGTAACAGGGATTTCATGAGGAACTGCTTCACTCTCACGACGATCTTGTAAATATTCAGAAACCACACGATTCTCCTAAGACTCTCGACTAAAGAGACTCAGACTCGATGAAAGTGGATGCTATCTCCAGACCTCTGGGGTCACTGGCAAACGGTGTCGTGATCTTGACACGAATGCTTGCAAGGTGGAAGGTACATCCGAAAATAAATTATTATTAAGAAATTTTGGTGCATCCAATATTCACCAAGGTTGCGCGCTCAAAGGACTTACGCACTTTATGAAAAAATGTGAGGACTTTTTTACGTATGAAAGTATGTATTTTTATGAATGTGTGCGAGTGTGTGGGTCGAAACGATACATGCGATATTCAATACTCATTTAGGTCAATAGGTTACGAGGATTCTCGCGATACAGGAGTGTGAATGTGTTCTGGGAATGCATGTGCAGTACCTGTTCGAAGTGCACCTTTCAATGTTTCTTAGTTGAGAGAAAATCAGCGTTCTCGAACACAAAACAATCTACCAGGTGAAAGTTCAAGCCTCATTCAACGGTCACATGAAATGGTACGCAGAGTAATTACCGCGGGATTTAGTGTGTGCATGAAAAATAAAAATGGGCGATTGAATGCAGTGTACATTTGTACAAATTGTGCAGAAGAACTGCATTTCAGGTAACTAAATGTAAGTAGGATCGCAGCTCCTGCAAGAGCAGTCGACATTAGGGAGTGTGCTGTAGTCGTACTGCAAAGCCATAAGACAATCTCGTTTCGCTCCGACCCATATTCTATTTTTTTATGGATTAATTTATTATTTTATACGTAAAGTCGCGTGATGGATATAGGCTATTTATATTCTTGGAGTGATCGCCTGTGTCTCTCCTCGGATATGAAGTACGCGTATGCGCTTGTGCTTTTATTATGTACTCTGCGTCGCGCGTGTAAATATATACGTACATTGTAAATAAGGGAACGTTGTTATTTTTTAATACCCTGATCCCTCTATTAGCATTTATTATGAATCGTCAAATTTTTTATTCTAGGTATTATTTTTAAATAAAATATTTTCAAGAAATATGGTAAGGATTGATGCCAAAGAAATCGCTAAAAATCGATATGCACTGTTTCCACTTTAAATACTTTGTATATCATTTTTGATAAATGAGCTTTGCGAAAATCGACATAAAATGAAGTTTTTATCATCCATTAAAGTTTGAACAGTGAGCGAAAAGGGAGAAACGCGGAAAACGAAATTTCCACGTGTACGTGCATATTGTGAAGAAAATAGCTTAGTTTTGCCGGGCGACGAAATTAGATTTCGTTCGAGAAGATTTTCCGAATGTTCGCTCCCTGACCTCACCTCCGCCCTTATCACCCGTTCCTACATATCCACCCCAAGCCTCCATTTTCTACCCCAAGCTACTTCACTCCGTCGCCGGGAGCTTTTCCATGCTCCATTCTACTATGCATATTTCACCGATTTTTATGGAATTCTTCGCGGATTCTTTCCTCCTTCTCTACTCCTTTGTCTCGTTCTTTTGCCTCCACTTCGCCCTCTTTCGAATGAGAAACAGTTTTCCAACAGGATTTCCCGATTTACCCTATAATTCGATCAGAAATGTGGACTTGAACAAATCCAAATGCAATCAACTTGACTATTATAGCCAACTTAGAAAAGTGATTCATCAGTTATCATGATGAATTTATTTAATTTAACGTTGTAAATGAATTTCAAAATTCTAGATTTAATAAATAATGAAATTTATAGCGACTCGCAAATAAGATGCTAGAATTAAATGAATAATACTCTATTATCGCAAATGGTCTAATCATTTTCTTCATTTCAGAAATTAGAAAAGATCGTAAACAATTTTCTCGTTAAGTTGAATATCTTGATTGAAACTTATGGCGAATCTCTTTCAATGTCATGCGTCATGTGCCTCTACTTTCGTTTTAGCCTCAGGGCATAAACTTGTGGCTTCTTGTAATTCTAGTGCTGAGAGAAGGGTCACTCCCGTGGAAAGTATTTTTTCTTTTTTCGCAAACATATCATTATTCCAATATGTATTATTACCATTATTAGTATTATAATACCACGTACATTTTTCGTACCAAGTTAACGATTCGTTTAGTTTAATGGGAGTAAATTTCACTTGAGCAAAGGTCGCAGGGGATTATTATATATATTATTTCTCGCACTTTCCTCTATCAGTCACGAATGTCATGGCTTTTGCTGTTCATGTAACTAAGTTCGTCGAGGATCACTGAACTTGACTACAATGCTCTGTTTCATAATTTGTCTTTTGCCAAGTTATGTAATATTTTAACTGAAAAATCTGTATGCTCTTGATGCAATTTTATGTATACGCCGACTTTTGAGATAGTTAAATTTTCCAAGCAATTTAAATTTAAGTATTTTGGAGGGTGCATACTACATTGGAAATGTAGTATTTAGTTTAAATATAACATACGATTATACATATGTGCACATGAACCTTTACATTTAGAATTAGTGAATTAATTGATTGGCTCTTCAACAAATAAATAACTTTAAAAAGCTTTTAATTTATACATTAATTTCGAAAATTATTCATATTTTTATAAAACATTGAGATTTGATGTTTTTTTTTTTTTTACAATATCTTCTTTAAAAATTAACAAAGTGACTCCCTCTTGGGTTCATTTTAAGTAGAATTTTGATATCTTTCAACTTAAACGATCATCGAAAAACAGGTGATCTTAAAACTCTGACCGGTAGTGTATAAAATAATAGGAAAGTGAATAGAGTGGATCATTACAGGGGGTGCAGTGAACACCATTTGGTGTTGTGGAAATGAAAGGAAGAGCTTCAGGAAAGACAAGAAGAAGAGGAGTTTGGTGCCTCCAGGAAGGAAGAATAAGCGTACGATGTAAACGACCTTCCGTGCGGTAGACTTGACCCAGAGTAAATGGCCGGAATAGAGGACATAATTTCCCCTCCAGCTATTCACAGACACAGAGCCTCAGCACGTATATACAGCAACGATCCATCCGAGACTCGCTATGTCTCGTATTTCGTGTATATATATATATATATATATAGTATATCGCCCCGGAGGCAACAACTTGCCTCTCGAGATCACTATGAATGTTGGCGTGCCCTGCCACACAGCTCAATATGGAAATAAAGCACTTCCGAGCTCCGCGAGAAATGCAGAGGTTCCTTCTATACAACAATCAACCCCGTACACTTTGCTTACTTCCACCCAGTTTCACCTTGCAGCTTTACTTGTTCTAAATCGACACCAAGAGTCTCGCAAAACCCAAGAATAGGTCCTCAATTAACGCCTACGGCTGAAGTAAATCATTAACGTTCTTCTAAGGCGCCTCAAACCGAACGAAATTCACTTCTCTTCATCAGCCATTCCTTTTCCCTTGGTCCATGTGACTTCATATTTCTAAGAAACCTTCTAACTTGTGAAATAGATTTCGCCATGAAACAGTTTCAGGAATATATTTCTAGAGAAACTACACTTCCTGTAGTACCATATCTTTCTCAATTCACATCCTGATTAGCAATATTTACAAATTTTAATATCTAAGACTCGGGTACCTAACAACAAGACAATATAAAACCTCTCTCTCTTTCTCTAGGGCATAAAAAAAGTAATTCCCCCATATTACCCGCTACGTAAATCCGTAATTTTGCCTAGGATAGTGCATATAATATTTAAAACATCGGATGAAATCTGAATGGATTATCCCAGCTTAGTCGAACCATGCTCTCTCTTCGATAAGCTTAGCCTACATGCACCCATGCGTAAGCATTACCAATTTCACGCCCGAAAACAACGTGTGAAAATTCCCAGATCTCAGGTCACTATTGAGCGAAACTTTACTAACGCATTGTGTGCGGTATAAGAAAGTGAGAGGAAATAAGACAGGACAAGCGGGAAGTAGATAGGAAAGGCAATTTGCTCATGACTATGGAAGGGAGAGGGAAGAAAGGTGAGGATGAAGATGGAGAATGGAACTGGTGGAAAGTGTATGAGGATCGAGCCAATGCTATACCGGCAGACAATGGCGCTAACTAACTGCACGATAGCATTTCATTTACATAACCGTAATCCTACTTAGAGGCGAATACCTGATTCCCTCGTACGTTTTCGTTTCTCTCTTACCTAAATTCTCAATGGTTACCATGCAACCTACCTATTTTCGCGAAATAGACCTTTTATCGACTACCTGAGATTCCTCGCCAAAGGTCGGAACATTGGAGTTTAAAATGACTTGAAATTGATACCAAATTGTTTCATTATCTTTACCAACTCTTCATCAATCTTTTCCATCTTATCACAGTCATTACAGTGAATTGTAATTATTGTTACTAAAAAAAAGTAAATTTCAGGCGTCTTTAAATGATTTTAAGGAAGTTTAAAGAATTTGATATTAATTTCAAAGATATTAATGATTTTCAAAGGGACTTAACAAGGATTTGACCGTCTTAATTTCAAAAGATTTTAAATTAAATAAAAATAATTTGACTGACTATCCGAAAAACTTGTTTCAATCCGCAAATGACCGGGAATTATCATATAATTCCAATGTTACTAATTTTTCATAAGACTTAATTGTATATCAATTGAAATAAGGTAAAAAGGTACAATGACTGTCATCATGTTTCTTTCTCAAATTTCTTACTATAAAAGAGAACGAATCAGTTTAAAAATCTCTTTTAGGTCTAGATTTTTGTAATAAAGACGCACGTATTGTCTTTTTCAACAGCCTCACATCTTTTGAAATCTTTTAAATCCCCTTAAAACAATCTTTGAAATCCTGAGTTTCAGGGTACACTAAAAATTCGAGAGATCAACCCCTCGAGAGAAACACACAAAATTACGAGAAAAATAGAAGAGGACAAAGACGCACAAATGCTGGCGGGTAAGAAGAGAGGTTTCTGGATCTGCCCTCATAATTAAGCTGGAGCTGGTTTTTGATGGCCACTAAAAATGTCGCGGAGGGTCTTCGGAGTGGTTAAGGAGTCTTGGCAAGTCGGGTAGACGGTGAAGGGCAATGGTGAGGGTTTCGAAGGCAAGCCAGGGTAGATGAAAAGTGATGGTTTGCGCTCTTTAGCCTCTGATATTAGCAATACTCCGACTCGTAAAGTCGACTGTGCGGCAATTCGAGTCACTTTGCGAACCCTTTATACACTCAGCTGCCCCACGTTTACCCCTGCAACTCGCGACTCACCCTTTCACACAAACGAGAGGCGGTGAAATGCTGCCGAGAGCAGTGATTTTAATGCGGGTGGTCCTTAAATTGAACGGGCCTTCTCACACCATTTTCCCATTTGCCCGTGCGACAAGGACCGAGAGGGTATTAAGTTGTTGTTCCAGAATTTCTCTAGGGCCGCTTAAATCTTGGCGCGGAGCTATGAAACGAATTATTGGATGATTAATTACCACTCGACGATTTTTAAACCGTCGCGAGCTGTTGATCGGGTAGCACATTCTGGAATAAGGTAACTAGGAAATAATTACTTGAAAGGAAGTCCGACCTCAGAGTGACCTTCGCTACTTTATTCAAAAACTCTTAAAATTGATGAGTTGTCAGAAAGGTCAATAAAAAAAGTGAAAGAAGAATATCACTTGGATCGTGAGAATTAAAATTGAATTAGAGTTAATGAATATGAATAATGAGCTTTACATTGTCAGTTATGGGTTTTTTGAATTTAGTGATGATCGTAACAATTTTAGATTTTATAGAGTGAATATAATTCAACACGACTCTAATTTAATTTACATAATTTCAGTTGACTTCATCTCATTTCAATTGCTTCATAATCTCTCTTTATCATTTTGGAATGATATAAATTATTTATAGGTAATTTAAATTCTAGATAATGATGTAAATGATTTTCTTTATTTAAAGTAGGGGCCATTCTAGTATATTTTATTACATCAAAAAAATATTTTCTTGCTTTTTTTTAAAGACTTTTGATGATAAAAGGCTTGTAAAAAGGGATTGGAAAGGAGGATTTAAAGCGGAGTTGGAGATTCTCGAGGAGAAAATTGTTGGATAATTTGTCAGGGATAAAATGAAAGTTAAACAATTAACCTTAGAAAGGTTATTGCCTGGCGGGTAATCACAATCACTTAGGTAATGGCGTTGGTTCGTTATTATTTCCGATTACAATTAACTTTTTCACTGTAGGTAATTAAATGAAGGGCAGGATGGGGTGGCCGAACCTGAGAGGAAGTCAGGGGTATTAGAGGTACAGGTGGTACTCTCTGCCGCGCCTCTCTGATTTAATAAGTTCATTACCTAATGAACAGATGCACTAATCCACCCTCAGCCCCCTTTCACCACTTTCCACACCTCCCACACCGACCCGTAAGCCAATAATCAATACTTTTAATTACTGCATTTTTATGAATTCGGCTATAGGTTAATTTTAATTGAATATTAAATCGATGGTATCCACCGTCTGGTGCTTCGCCACCAGTGTTCCAAGCCAATTTATCCATGATTAATTAATTCAACCTGTATAAATGTGATCAAAACTGTTCCAATCTTTTTTATTAGAGCCATGTTTTTCGCTAGCTTCTAGAGTTTATCAGAATATGTTCACGGAATCCTTTTGAATTTGAAATAAATATATTGCGAACCGTTTATAATCAAGGCTTAGGATGATTTTTCCCTTTACTTTAGATTCTTATTCTACACTTATTTCCTTAATTAGTTCTTGATTTATAAAGGGGCAGGAAATCTGCTGGGCTTCGTTCACAGTTTTTTAATTTAGTATTTCGTTTAAAATTTGTTGGCTTAGAAGGGATGAATGAATATTTAATTATTATACATATATAAGTATTTGTTAAAAGATATTTTTTTTGGGTATTAAAAGTAGATTAAACTATTAAAGGAGAGGCAATTTTCTACCTAAATACGTGAGAAGAGAACATTGGGTGGCAAAGCCATTAACCACCTCATTTGCATCTTTTTCGGGTGAGGTTGTTTCTAAAAGGTCCTAGTGGTTGTGAATGCTATAGTGTACTGAGAATTACAAAAGGGTTGTGACTGTCTTAAGCTTTTAATCTCTGGAGACAAAGACATCGAAAAATGTGCCTTTACTAATACTCCTTTCCATTTCCCCATGATTCTATTTTTTTTTCTTTTTGTTGTAAATTAGTGGAAAGAGATAACAAAGAAGAAATTAAGACCTTTCCCAGTAATATATGCCAGTGTCTTTTTCCTTTATTATTATTTTTTTTTTAATTGTCGAATTAAGCCAGACTGGCGCTAATGGTCGTTGGAATCGTCTCATGGAATTTCTCTGTGACCCTATCAGTGAGCTTTTTGCTACTAATTGTTCATTGGAGCTTTGCAGGGTTCAGTAGGTAAAAAAATTACAAAAAAAAAAAATAAATAATTTTACAGATATAAGCTCTGTTCATTGAAGTAAAAATGTCAGCATTGATTAATCATACAAATTAAAAAAAAATTACTTTCTTACTTTATAACTTTCCAATAAAAATGTAATTCCTGCATTAAATGATTATAACTCTATATTTTCCCGTGGTTTCGTCAACGCAGAGAGAATCTTCGAGTTTTAAAAGGAAAGATTCATAAATCATAAAGCTTCTCATCGAAATTCGGATGGTTTCTAGAATTAATTACCCAGTAAGTTAATGAATAAATTAAAGTGAGGTGTAGACTAACTTTTGGCGAATGATCTTTGTTATTCATAGAATTATCCGAGTGTGCATATAAGTGTCAGTGTTTGACCGCACAGTGGAGGATTTCATTTATCTCTCTTCGCTCAACAAATATTTGATTATATTAAAATCCCAAGTATTTTTACTCAGGCACCTATCCACCTCTGTACTCCTTTTCCCGAGAGCCGCGAGCGTTAATTAACCCGCCAGCGTCAAATAAATTTCGGTTAGAATGTGAGAAGCAACAAATCTGAGTCAGGTGGTGTCAACTGTGGCGAATGCGAGCCTTCTCTTACTTGAGTTACTTCTGCGCCGGTTTTGTGGCTAGTAGAAGGGATGCGCGAGGATCGTTATGAAGGTGTGACGAGGGGTTGAAAAAGGGGATGGCGGTAGTGTTGGTTCAAGCTACCACCTCCCGCCGCATCTCGCGCAAGTCCTAATTAGAGAAATTTAAATTCATAGCCACCCTACGCTACGGAACCTACTCCTCACATCCCTTTTTTTACATCTTTCTCTTTATCCCTCAAAATGCAACCCCTATACGTATCACTCCCTTCCAGATAATCTTTCTGCTAAGCTCCATCAAAGTTTATCTTCACGTCTTAATTAGAATATTAAACAGTCTTCCAATAAATATTATCCTAATCGTAGAAGAAAACTTCGTAGAAGAAAATTAATACACGGAAGAAATGAAATATTTTGAAAACTTTGCCCTATCGAAAAATCGAGGAGTCAAGGAAAATTTCAATAACTAATTTTTTTCGTGTGTTCTTCAACTATTTTGAGTTCTGTGCTGATCAAATTAGTTGTAAGATTTTTTTACTTTAAAATAATGCACTGTTAAAATTAGAAAATGTAAGAATAATTTTTAGGAAAGAAAAGTAGGAGTAGAAATACAATTGGGGAAGACGCAGTTTGGTCTTGAAATTCGTAGAGAGGGCTCTACCCTCCGTTGATTCCCTAAGCCTAAGTGGTTACTAAAGGTGCCTAAGAACCCTGGTGGAACTCGAGGAACGCAGGGACTCATCAGCTCATGCCAAGTGCTAACACTGAACGCATTCCTCCTTGATTAGGCTTCCTCGAACAGGAGGCGATTTCCTTGCATTTAGCGATTCGACCGATTCCACTTCATCCGTCTACTAATACCAACTGTGATTAGCTCGAGTCCAATCGAAATTTCCATCCTCATTGAAAGGTGCCCACCGGATATTCATCTTTATTATTCTAGGAATCATCTCAGAAAAGTAAAATGCACGTATTGAGGACTTCTGCATTGACAATTAGGTTAACATAAAAATAATTAGAATCCCCTTCAATGCTGTCTCAAGAATTATAATCTCCAGTATTTCATTCATTTAAGTTTTTGATAAGCAAGGGACATTTACTCGAGTTGAAGGTACAGCAGTGGAAGTGAGGGGGTGTCCATTCTTCTATAAAAGAAGCAAAGGGGTCGGGTAGGTGCCTCGTGTTCAAGCATATTTCTATTCAGAAGTGGTTTTTTGCCGGCTGCTCGAGCTAAAAGCCCTTATAAATCAAAAGACGGCCGGACGACGGTCGTTTGTAAGGGCGGCTTTCAAACTCCACGACCGTTATGCACGAGTTGCGAAGTGACCGAACGTAAGAAGACATTTCTGAGGGCAGACGAACTGGGAAGGGCGTTAGAGATTTCGTGTGATTAATTAGCTTGCTTTCTTACTTCTGATTTAGAGAGTGTTTCGTCTCTTTACGCAAAAACGTAGTGAGTAGCTGATTTCCCTAGAGCGATTCATTACTAATTAAAACTATAGATTTAATACAATGTTACATCTCTGAGATTAGATCCATAAGTAATTAGAGCCACATTCACTTGGAAACTTTGAAAAAATACTTCTCAACTGTTTGCTAACGATCCATACGTATAGTTGACAGGAAGTTTACAAATTTCAAGGATTATTTTTTGAGAGTATGAGATGAAAGTGGATGTTTGCAGATTGTTCAAATACAAGTTCTTCACATCTAAAGCCTGTGTTGAGCGATCTTGGATTACGTAAGACACTCGAACAGGGTCTCAAAGCTGTCGTACTTCCCTCGTAAACTATGCGACTACTATTCCAGCGAGGATGCTGGTTGGTGCTCAGGCTCGAACTTTGGAGGTAGCTAGGCGGCGTAGTTGGCGCTGGTTAATTTGCATCCCTTAATGAGTCTCTCACGTAGCGCCCTTATCTTTACGCTCTGTCTCTTCTATCGCCCCCACTCACCTGACCCCGTACCCGTCGAAACGAACGTCCCATCTTCTCCTTTCTTTTTTATTTTCTTGTCATTCAACCCTATTACCCTTTCAACTTATACACGTAACTTGTACATGTCTCTACCTCAGATTTTTCACAAATCTCTTCTTTCACTTCTCTCCTTTTAATTCCATTATCAAATATTCGTTCACTCCAGTTTATCTTCTCACGCAGCTAAATTTAATTAATATATATTAATTAATTTCAATAAAAGCTTTTCTAATCTCTTATTTGAAATCACATTTGGATTAATTATTTATGAAACGTAATATTTGATTTCATATCTCGGAAAGCTGTATTTTTAATTAAAATAATCTCGGAAAAGAAACATTGAAAAGAATTTTGCTGATTGGTAAAATTAGGAAACAGGAGGGAACTAATTAGCATCGAACGTTCAATTCGTGAAGATCAAAGAAAAATATGTCAAAGAATTTTTTCCTACTTCAAAGCAAAATACAGGAGGCGACATCACTTTCTTTTTGACGGAAAGAGACGAATCTTCTCGATTCCTGGAATGGTAGGCTGCAATAAAAAATTGCCACTTTGTACACGACGTGCAAATTGGAATGATTTGTCCTTTGTGCGTGTGCAGAGGGATGCTACTATATGTTTGATCATACTCTATTCCTCTTCTGCCTCGCCCCTACGCCATTGAAACATCCCTTGGCACCCCTCGCACCCTCTTCCCGGTTATTCTTGGTCGGATGGCTCGGAAAACGCGACGCGACGCATCTGTTGCCAAATTATTTTGCCCACGGGGCCGTGAAAAATTTCCCCGGGTGCCATTATTGTTCCGTTGTGCGAGAAATCTAGTTATTTGCTCATTGTCCTCGCGTCGACTGAAAACACTCTCGCTCGCTTCAGAGGAGGTAAAATGAGAGGGAAAAGTGAAGGGTAGACGTAAAAATTGGGTTAGAAATGGCCGTTAAATAACCGATATTATATATATTTTTTCTTTTCAAATAATCAGAAGAATTCAGTTATGGTAACTTTTACTTTGGAATTTTAAAATATTTTAATAGATTCTCTAAAAAATGAAGGAATTGAGATAGATTATGTAAATTGCAAAAGGACTGACTCCTTACAGAGAGAACATTGTAGGTTTTTAATATATATATATATATATATATATATATATATATATATATATATAGAGAGAGAGAGAGAGAGCATTATAGAATGTAATAGGCAAACAACTAAGGGAGCTTTTGGGACTTTGCTTTGAAGGCATTTGTGTGTCGTTGCAGACGCAAGCACTTGGAAGGCACTAGTTGTCCGATTATCGGGAATTAATGTAAATGGCCTTACGCTAGCAGCTCGCTAAGCTCGAGTTTAACGCTGCGTGCAGGAACACGCTTCTAACTTAGCTCGTAAAGGATCTTTGGATCCTAGATGCAGTCTTCTCGACCTCTCTTCACAGTGCCCTTCAGTTGTTGTTTCCCCTTCTATTCTAGTAGGTACTTCTTGAAGTTTCTACAATCATCATCCATATGCTCGAACGTGCTCGAAATTCTAAATATTTACAAGATGAGGAAACTAATTATTTCTGCTTTTGTAAAACATATGGGTCATTGTAACATAGCTTAAGTTTTCGAGTTGAAATAAATTGAAGTTTTAAAGTGAAAATTGTAATTGATTAGTACAAGAAAATGACAGAGGACTGGTTTAGAGATACAATGGGGTCAAATAATAAGCGACCATAATTATGTTAATAGCACTTTAACTTTGTGGAAAATTTTGTATTTCTATATGGAATTATTTCTAAATTTACCACAGTTTAAGAATTAAAATTTGAGACAATGGCCCATATGTATAAACGATATTAGTTTCTCTGCTTCAAATTTAATAAGAAAGTCAATTTTAGAAGGGGTGGCAACGTCCTCAAGAAAGAGTTTCATAAGCGATGTCGGGGTTCAAAGTTCATGGGTCAAAGGTCAAAGGCCGAAGGTCACCAGGTTCATCCATTTCTCTCCCATTTTCTTTCTAATAATTATTTACTTGACTTTTATTAAATAGTCATGAGAAAAATTATTAGTTTCTTCGCAATCGCGGATTTATAGGTGAAACTAAAATGTCACGGAGTGAAGACCTTTAAGTTTAATAAATTATGTGCCAATTCAAGAAATTACAGAAAAATGTAGAGCGAGCAAGAGTGTGTTAGAAGCACTTGAGCCAGAGGATTTTGAGAGGGGCTGAGCAGAAGGTAGTTCGCTCTTTAGAGCTGCTTGGAAAGCGTAATAAATAATATCTCGGCCCATTCGGCGGCCGGTATATGAAGTAAAGGGCGAGTAATTAAATGGAATTATTTAGTGTTATGAAAGGACGCGACAGCAGCCGCCGGAGCAACAGTCATGGCCTCCCGTTCGTCTCTCATTTGATCTCGCCTGCTCTCTTGCAGGATAAGGACGGAAAAGCGGAAGAAAGGGAAGGAAATCGTATGGGTAAAACGCCGTGAGGGACGACCGAAATGAATAGTTCATTTCTCTTTGAAACTTGTTTGGTTATAACTCTTCCAATGAATGACGAAGATGCTTGGACTTTAGTGTTGCTCAAGTGTATTTTTAATAAGTGAAGTAATATTTCACTAATGAAATATTTCTGATCGCAACGTGTACTACAATTAGCTATCTGTCAATTGTATAAATGTATAAATCAAAGAATATATTACGGTCCTACTTTAAAGAAGAACTATGAAAGTAATTACAAAATTTCCCGTGCTGACGGTTATTCTGTATGGAGTGAAGTTATGAGAAAACACTTCAAAAGTCTAGTATTCTAAACAATAAGTATTTAGACTTACAGGTTTAAGAAGAGCGAAAGAAAATCAAATTTTCAGAGAAAAACCACCCTTAATTGCTTATCTTGTCTTCAATAAATTAGAGATTGATTTTATATATTTAGCCTGTGTTTGAAAGAGAATAAGGCTTTGTTACTGGAGGTATAAACGTATATTTCTTCTTCGACACAGAATGCTATACAACAATAGGAACTCGAATTACTTTTTTCCTACTTTCAGGGGGTGATTTATTTTACGAAAGGGTAGGTTAGGAGGTTTGTAAGATTTCGTATCTTTTTGTGTCTTTTAAAAAGCACCTTGTCATCTCGTGAATTATTTTTCGAATCAGCTTTGATGACTTTTTATTTTGTCAAATAGGCCTTGTGGACCTATTCTCGAAATAATATTTAGTGAAAAAAATCATATCTCCATGAAATTTATATTTTGGGAGATGAGGCAAGAATGGGTTGCAGATAAATCAGTTAAGAAGAGGTAACATTTGCAGGAGTGATTGGTGTTTCTTGTGGAAGGAAACTGTGACCAGAGGTAATGCATTTCATGAGCAACTTAGGCGAGATGGATTTGAGTTAGCACAAGTCTCTGCCAAGTCTGGTTGCAGGTTTGTCTCGGGTCTTACCTTCCCCATGGCCCATCCGTTCATATTTGCCTAGCACAAAGGGGGTAAGAGGAAGATTTGTACTCATTTGCCTGATGAATAAAGTCTTCTTCGCAAGTTCGCGGTGTTAAATGGCTTCTCTTCTCTCTCGTTCCCGAGGGAACAACGCGAGTTATCGCTGAATCGGCTCTAACACGTAAAATCCGACGGTTTGTAATTTCATGCTGCATTGTTCGTCCACTAGGTATGACGCGACTCACCGGGACTAATAACTTCGTGTAATTCAATTCCCATTAGTAACTTAACTTTTGTTATTGGCTCATATTTATAAAATCAAACACAGCAAAATACTAAAATACCATTTTCTATTTTAAAGCCGAATATTCGATTATTTGAATACCACTCGATATTGAAGCTTTTAATGAAAATGTTTCCGAATCGAGTAAATGTAATGGGGGTGTAATTCCTCTTTATTGAAAGCAAAGTTTGAAAAGCGTTTACAATTTTACAGTTGGAAAATATGTTTTTGCTGAACAAGGTTCTTTTCCATCGCTTATAAAAATAATAGAAATTGTGAATCACATTTCTTTTTTATAATTATATATCAGTTAAGAGGGTACATTTAAATTAAAATAGATTTTGGGTTTAATTTAGTTGATAAAATTTTCGGAATTCATAATCTTCGAAAATCAGAAACCAGCTAGAAAATTGCAGTGTTGGCACATGGAGCATGTGCGATAAACGTCATTCCTTCGACCATCATTTTATCAAATGTCTGTCTTTATGTCACCCACATTGGCGACAGAAGCAAAGAATGTGCTCTGTTCTGCCCATGCCGGCCAATATCTTGCTTATTGGATACCTCATATGGAGGAAATTTCTTTTTCCACTAATGAATAATCACAAAAAATATTTGGTAGCATAACTGTATTTCTTCAGCATAAAAAAAGAAAATTATATTAATTCAAAAATATTACTCTATAATTCTACTAAAATTAATTCTTAATTTGGTTAGCTTAAGATATACACTGCAATTACTTTGAAATAATTAAGTTTTATAATCGAAAAAAGAAAATATTTAAAAAAACCAATAAAAATTAAGAAACAAACTTATAACGAGTTTTAACCCAACAATGGTGTCAAGCAATTTATAAAAGATTCCTTAAAAATGTGGAATGCCATTAGATATTTTCTTTGATGCTGGAATTTCTCGCTACTTTCTTCCGGACCTTCCGGTAACCCAATTTTGGGTGTTTGACCTCTCATCATTCTTCAACTTCTCACTTTGGTTGGGGCATTTAACGTGGTGAACTCCTTTGAAAATAATAAAACCTCATATTTCAAGCAAGCGCCCGTCGGTGAAGCTGCCATGCAAATTTCAAGAGACCTTCCCTTTCTATCTACCTACCCCCTTTGCTATCCTACTTCACTCGCGGACAGAAGAGCGCAAGGCTCTGCCACTGACGTTTTTAATTATTCAATAAAAACTCGAATGCCACGATAGGTAGTTTGGTGTAAATTTATACATACAGGCTCTAGCTCACTTCCTCTTTGACCTTTTCTTGTCGAACCAAGTATTTCCGATATTTAATAACTGTCATTAATCAAAAAATATTTCCTACCAAACATTAAAACAAATTCATTTGTCCCTCATTAAATATTACTCTATAATTTTATGTTATTAGCAATTTCATCAATCAAAAGGTTACTTTTAAAGCATAATGAATTTTAGTAAATTATATAGATGAAAGAAATTGTCACAATATATCGGCTTTACTATAAAGAATAATGTATTTTTTTTTGTTTTAATTGAAAAATATTATGAGTTGACAAAACAGATAGTATCCGCACAAACCTTAATTTTTTAACTTCATTTTTGAAAGCCCCCTACACTCAAAAAAACGCCTAGTTAAGTTAACTAGAATTTTGGATTAAATATACCCTGTTTTTTCTGGTTAAAGTAACCAGAATTCTGATTATTTTAATAAGAATTTCTAGTTAAAACAACTAGAACGCTGGTTAAATCAATCAGAATTCTGGTTACTTTAACCAGAAAAAATAGAGTATATTTAACCCAAAATTCTAGTTAACTTAACCAGGCGTTTTTTGAGTGTATATAGTTTAGAGTCTTTAAAAAGTAAGTTGGAAGGTTCTTCTGCTTTTCTGATAGTTCCAACTGCAATCAGTATCAGTGCAAAAATTCTTGTGTAAGTGAAAGAACTGCGAATCTAATCTAGTAGTTGCTTTCGAACTTCAAGTCGTGAAAATATTTGGTCAGATTACGTAACTTTGACGTAGATAAATCGAGTGCACCTCGATGAACTCAGATTGCGAAATAAGATTTCTTCATAATCATGATTATGAAAATAGATTTCAAACAAAAGGAGTCTGTATTTTTTTACATCATGCCTAATTAGGAACAATGGATTTAGGAGATCCTTATAAAGACCTCTGAAATAATTGCTTAAAAAAGTACTTTAAAATACAAAGTAATCCATTTCAATTTCGAAAAGTTGCAGAAAAAAATGAGTTCTTAATTATTGTGATGTTTCACTTGATTTAATAGGCCGTAAAAAATTTCTCTTATTTTATCAATTTTCCTGTTTTTTTTTTTTTTCACTTTTCGCCATTGAAGATATTGCATGCCAGACAATTCCCTAGCCGGCAATTCTCATTTATCTACTTCCCTCTGTCTTTCTGCTTCCCACTTTTCACGAGAGCTAACACATCTTTCTATGGTACTGAACGCGAAACCCAGTCTACAACTTTCCGGTTGCCTTCCGTCGTATGTCAGGACATTTCATAAATATACGATAACCACCAGGAACCAGTAATAAACTCGCTGACAGTGAGCTTTTTTTGTTTCAACAACTTTAAGACATGAGTTCTGTGGTCTTAGTCTTGAGTTTATAAATTTATTTTGTGTAATCTCTGCGAAATATAAATAAATACAAACATAAAGATACATAAACACCCAACTTTTTTCCTTTACCTTGATATAAGGATCTTTCCTTTGAGAAAAATATTATATGAAATCAGTAGTGAAATTAATGAAATTCTAAGCAAAACCAATTAAAGCTAGGAGCAGTAATTATAATATAATAATTTTCATTCATTGGAACGTCTTTTCAAGGTAAGAAAAAGTTTCCGAAGTAAATGCTCTGGTGAGGATTACAACACTATAAGATTCTTCATCACATCTGTCTTAACTATTTGCGTAAGTAAATTAATTCATGAGTGTAACTAGCGTCACTTTATTTGCGCAAGTATGACAACGCCCTACTATCGATACTTGAATTTAAAAAATGTTTATCTTAATGGTCATCCTATACCTTTTTTTTTGTCCAAGAACTACAGATCAGAATATCTAGAAATCATACGAATGTCAATGTTTTATGCAACATATAATGAAAAATCTATATTTAAATGACAATTATGTATAATTTATAGTATTTGGTAATTCATATAAATTACAAAATTCGTATTCGCAAGCGACTACAATTTTTTTGTAATTAATTCCCAAAGGGCAGATTTATGACGATTCGGGATTTTACGATTCATGTGGTCAAGATTTATATCCGTACAGAGAAATGAAAAGGGAATTTTTAAGTGAATAAAATGAAAAATGGATTTCATTAATAAATGACAATTTTTTGAATGTAGAAATTCAGCATGCTTTCATCTTAAAGAAGTGTATCGAAATAAGAAATGTAAACCTAGAATGATTGAAATCTTCTCTGCGTAAGATCATTGTGTAACTTGTTACGAACGAGATTAATAATTTTAATACGCAACTGAGAATTATTTCCAAATATTAGTAACTACATCTCAACATTAGAGGGACTCTGACATGTAATTTATATAAGAATTAATTTACGTCAAATATGACACATAAGTGTTGAATTGACCTAAGCGAGTGTTCTAATTTTCTACGTATGTTGTAATAATTGTAGATATAAATTCGAAATTTTGTTAAAAATACCGCTTGGTTATTAGAAGACTTTGAATTTTCATCTTTGTTGCTGCTCGAATGAAGTTCAAGTGAGAAAGTGAAA
Organism: Synergus gifuensis; assembly: GCA_904066015.1. Classification (NCBI taxonomy): domain Eukaryota; kingdom Metazoa; phylum Arthropoda; class Insecta; order Hymenoptera; family Cynipidae; genus Synergus; species Synergus gifuensis. The sequence continues at coordinate 2,090,371 of CAJFCO010000030.1, forward strand.
TCTGACCTCAACGCCCTATTTACCGTTCGATTAATCTTCTCCTTAACCTTTCGTCTAATTTACTCTTGATATTACAAGCCCTACGGTATTGTTAAAACTTTCCGGATTGCCGCGGACCACGCAGTATTTTGTGAAATCGAAATTCATCTCAGCTTTCCTTCTAACAACCGTTAATCTATCTATCTTATAACTATCTTTATGATTCAAAGTTTTTTTGTCAATATAAAAATTTATTTCCTAAATAAATTGATCAAGAATTTTATTTTACAGAGAAATTTTACTATTTGATATCCCCATTTAATTTTCAAAATTTATTAGAAGCCTGAAGAGTTCTTTGTGTAATTTTCAAAATATATAAAGGGTCTGATTGACGCTTTAACTACTTAAGTGTCATTCACTGTGAGTAGATATGGACGTTCCAATCAGACAAGCCGCAAACTTTACACATATTTCCTTCATATTTCATTATATTTCATATTTGTACTTTGTGAGTTGGATGTGTAATCCGTAAGTGAAATGTTTCTGGTTATTTCAGATAAAGAACACGTTACAGATAACTGTGAAGCTATCAACGATATCGAAACGATAACTGGAAAGGACATTTCGAATGGATTGAGATTTCAAGAAAGCAGTGCATTCGAGATTGCCATCTGAGGATCGAGAAAGGAGGTGGATGAGAAAGCAAATTTCAGGCAGAAAGGGGTGCAAAGAGAGAAAGACAAGGCCCTCAATATGCAAAATTGCTGAATATGGCCGTAAAACGCAGATGGCGTGTGTGCCAATATGGCGAGTGTGTGACCTACCACTTCTTCGCTAAACGCCATCCAAGACGAGAAAATTGAGATATTAAAATTGAAAACATTTTCATACTGAATGTCATCAAAGATGAAAATTTCCTCCTCATTATTTACGTACCTCTAATAAACATATGTAATTTTTTCAAAATAATAATCTAATGATATATCTTTCAATTATTATTCTACGGAAAAAAATCTTAAGACATTTGACTAGAAAAATTATTTATAACTTATTGCTTATGTTCTCTCGAGTGTCCAGTAAATTTCCTCTTCAATTCTCTCCCTACGCACTTTATGCTCCATTTTGTAATCTATAAACATACTAGGCAAGAGAAAAAAAATAATCATTCTAGAACCATATTCAAGAAAATCAAGTTAGGAAGATTTATCCAAGTATTTGTCTTATGATTTCTAAAAAAGAATAATTTAAAGATGTAATTAGGGACGGTAAATGTATGAATACGAAAGGAATATTTAAACTCGAAAAGGATTTCAGATCGCTCTATAAACTGTGAAGAAAGAGCAACTGAAGGGATTATAATTCTCCCTCGCTACCAAAGTTTTCGTAATATTCGAAATTTGAATTTAACCGCCAATTATGCAAGACTTTTTGCGTTGCTCTCTCCCGCCGGAAGGGCGCCCGTTAAAATATTCATCGTCTTAGTTACAAAAAAGTTTGCTCGCCTGGCGCGAATTTATTACCTGCCGCTTTGGGCGACTTATCCAACGGCATATTGTTATTTCAACTTTTACAAACAGGAGGTAAACCAAGTCTTTTTTAAAGAGTTTGATTATATTTTGAGAAATTTACATTATAAAAGGATTTCAAACCATTAGCGAAGAGCTTAAAATGTATATTTTTAAACTTTCATAATGAATTCTCGATTTACACAAATCAAGTATCTATATTAAGTCTATATATTAATGAAATTGAATTGAAGTGTAACTAAACCGTCATTTAGAAAATAAACTCGTGCAAATTAATTTGCGGTAACTTGCCAGAAATAGAGAAGAATTGAAGTAGAGAATTTTGATTTGTTTAAAAGAGAAAGACTAATTGCTCGTAGTATCAGTTCAGAGGACAATGACGTTAGAGCACCCGTTATATAGGAGCTTCGACACACATCGTTGTATGCCGGGTCACTGACAATAGGCGCATTGTGTACCCGCCATAACCAGAAACCGCACCACCATGGCATTGTCCGAGTGTCAGAGAGATTCTTGCCTCTCGCTGTGCTGACTCGTACTCTTTATAGGAATCCGAATAAAAGCCGCATCCGAATGAAAAGTACACGTTTCTTTGATTTCACAGTTGAGAACACTATCATCGCACGTTTAATACTTTGTCGACTGTCAATTACGCCTTACAAACCCACTGTCACTTCTGATAACAACTAAGTTATTTTCCTTTCTAGAACTATTCATAAAAATATTAAATGTCCCATCAACGAAAAGAGATTATAAATCATTTAAATAATGTTATCATTATTAGCATTAGCATTAACTTTAGATTTAGCATTAGCTTTAGCATTAGCGTTAGCTAATTAGCTAATAGGTACATATATCGAGGACATATGTCTAAATTTAATTAACTTTACTTTATCTACACTTAAAAAAACATTCTTTTATACAATGATGTAAATATGCAACTTTTTTTTGGCCCAATATTTATAAAAGAACATACTAATATTAAAAACAATGACTAATAAATTGAAGAAATTAGTCAACCAGGAAAGGAAATCCTGTTAGTGAAGGGGTTAATGTCAACAAACAGTTATAAACCATGACTAATAATTTGTATTTACACATGCCGTGGGTATCAAATAATTAACATCATGAATATTATCTCGCGTATATGTATTTTAACACATATTCTAACTCGGTATTTGCAAATGCAAGTGCAGTGTGTATTCAGAATGAAGCAGAATATGAGAATAGGTTCGTGTGGGTTGCGGTTAGGGTACAGAGGAGGCACTTTCATTACACGTATGTATTGTCGCATGGTGCATAAACTGTACGGCCGCATTTCATAATGTTTGAAATGGTACACGGTTCATGCATGGGGAGTACTTGTATGTATATACAGTGCGTTACGTTTCTTGACCAACTCGTTCGTTCAAGCAGGGCCTATTTCGCGAAATGACCATCTTAATTTTCAAAAGCTCATTTTGCGCCAAATTGAAGCGGTTATTCAACAATTCAAAAAAGAGAGGATAAACGTTGTTAATTAAAAAAGGACTGAAAAGAATGAGAAACTATTTTCATAAATAAATGGAAGAGTATTGCTTGATCGAAAATGCTTTCTCGGAGAGGTGTAACGTCTCGTGATTAAACGAAGTTATAGATACTGTAGAGAACTTGAGACTTTAACATTTAAATATCTCGGCATTGGAATTTTTTTCGAAACAGAATTTTATCGACAACCTTTGAATAATTCAAATGCGATTTCCGCTTAAAATGAGATTGCCGCGAAAGATGCAGTAAGAGCACAAAAGAAGAGTGGTAGAGATGAAAAAGGTCGAGGAAAATGAGGAAATGAATGAATGGAAAGGGGAGGGCAAGTTTAAAAGAGGATGTCGAATTCCCTATGGATTACCATGCATCGAGCTTGCGAAGGAAAGAGACAGGCTGGTCAGAACGTAGCGGGGAACGAGATAGAAATATAGAAATCGAAATAGAAAGAAAGAGAAACATGAACAACGAGAGGACGAGATCTCATCAGAGAGACGACATTTAAATTCCCTATTTCGTTCGACGCTTTCAGTGTTGCTAAAGTCTGTCGTCGTCTATCGTCTGTCGTCGTCTAACGTCTGTCGTCTGTGTCGTCATTTGTCGTTTAATGTCGCATTTTCGTTCTAAAAGATGGCACCGAAAGAGTGTGAGAACTAACTTCCAACCCTGAAAAAGAAGGTGGACTGAAGAAAGAAATGAATAAACGAGAGGCGCGAAATACGAATCGGGACTTCTTATCGGTAAGATACACGAGTCGGCTTCCAGTTGCGTTTGAACAGCATTGCTCGACTCTCTCTGCTTTTTCCTATTTTTTGTTTTTTATTTCATGTTTCTTTGCGTTCTTCTATCTCTCTCCTAAGAAAGTCGTTACTTAATCTTTTCCTCATTTCTTCGGTAAAAAATAAAACGTGCTCAATGACACGGAAGGATGTGAAGAGGGAATGCTAATGGGATCTATTCAATGTCAAATTGGAAAGAAATTGGAAAAGTTCCTCGATTGTAATCGTCTAAGCTATCGAATTTGTCGAGAGGCCACGAATATTTTTTTAAACATTCAAAAAAATTATTTTTGTTGAGTATCGTCGAGAAGAGGTTTGCAGTTGGCAAATTTTAATAAAATTCATTTTACTAACCGGTTCAATTTGCAGCAGCTTGCTTATCAATTGGAAGTTTTCTCATACCTGTAACAGATAATAATTATATCGTTAAATTAACAAAGAAATGTATCGTTCAATAATAAAGATAAAAAAAGTAGAATAGATATTTAGGACTAAGAGTATGTGTATTCATTTTGTATTAATTTTATATCATGAATACATGCATGTGCATTATAATGCTCTCGTTATCAATATCTGGTGTTGCCAGGGGTGTCGGTGGTTATTGTTGTCGAGTGAGGGTGAATTAATAACTAGATTTTTATTCCGTTAGAGAGGAAGGTAAAGAGAGAGAAGAAGAAAAATGGATGTCGAGAAAGAAAGAAAGGACTACGATTATAAAACGCTCGGATAGCGTGCAAGGAACCCGAAGGCTCAGATTGCATGAGGCTCCTGTAAGCTCACGCTTGCTTCGGTTGCAGATTGCAGTTTTGTTGCGTGTCTCTCAATGCCCGCCCATTTATTACTTAGCCAGTAATTTTTATATGGAAAAACATTATCGCTTTTTAATAATCCCAGTTTCCCTCGTCAAGTCTCCGCATCAAAGACTCACTGTCTGTCATAACAATATATGGATTGGTATCAGAAACATAAAAATCGAACAGGTAAAAATTTCGTGAACTCAAATTCATTCACTCCAAGCACATGTGTTCGCATTTACTCCCTGCGAGAGAAAACAAATGCAACTCGAAACCATTAATTTTTTTTCAATCACGATAGTTCGTTACATTGATAAAAAAAAAAAAATTAATTAAAATCAACAATCTGTACATTGCACCACCGACAATTTATTTGGCTCGATTTCATTTTTTGTATTGATTACATCTTACACGAAACGTGCATTCGAATTAATTGAACGATCTTGTCGAGAGTAACGAGGATATCAATTTTGATGTTCTAGTGGAATGTTATCTATTACCATCATCGAAATTCGATCAGTTGTACGTATCCACGATATGGATTCTGATATGAACCTGGAATTTTACAAATTATTATAAAATACACCTTGGGCGTGTTTTAGACTGAAAAGTATTTTCGGTCAGATGAAACGTTTATAGGCTTTCGCGTTTCGAACCAAACGATCTATTAAACTTTTACGGCCTTTCTCTCGAAAAGCTCGAACACTACGCAGACCTTTTCATTTCCCTCTAGGTCTACATACGGGGTGTTCGAGAAATATTCTAATAAAAAATACACATTACTGTCGACTTGATTTAGTCTTTTTTTCAAAAATGGCATTTTAACGTCTGAGAATACGTACCCAAGTGTTTTTTCAGTAAATTGGCAGATGGTTGTAAAAGCAGTTATAAAACAAGACATTACAGTCTTAGTTTTCCAGCAGAAAGGATATTTTTCCATTAACTATCAATTTCAAATGTTGCAAACTTAGACTAAAGTTATAACTTATTAAAGTTTTCTAGTTAAAGTGCGCGAATTCTAAATTTTAAGAGGGACCTAATTAACTTTCTTGTTTCGCAATTAAACGAAATTTAGGTGAAACAAATTACACGTTGCGCTCATTTTCCAAAATATTTCACCGTTTAACTCACAAAGGTCTCCAGTAATCTCTAGCAAGCTTGAAGCGAGAGCTGTGCAAAGCTGTGTTCTGTGAAACTAGATGGTCGAAGAGGCAAACCATGCAGGCTCAGAGGGAGAGTGAGAGAGGGTTGAAAAGTGGAGGGGCGTCCAACTCTGCTCGTAATGAACTTGTGAATATTTAGTGGTGTAATTGCCCACCTGGATGGATCCTTTCTAGATTGCCTCCCTATGTATAGGAGGACTACAGGGTGTCCAGAAAATTCAGATACAAAACCAATATCAACCAGCCACGTGTTTCTAGAAATAGAAAATAGATGCCCCAAATTCTTATGCAATATAAGCCCCCGAATGCTTGCAACTGAATCGAATATTCGCATTTCATTCGAGTACCTAAACGGATTGCATTTAGTTCTATTCGAACTTCAACCAGGCTCGTTTATTTTTACTCAGATGCTTTTCTCAAAAAGATTTACATCGCTGAAAACTCATTTCAGATTGAAGGTAAAAATGTAGGCATAATATGGAAGATTAAGAGGATTTTAAGAGGATTTTAAGAGGATTTATTTGGAATACGAAGTGAAAAGGGTCTCTTTTCGCGAGTATTTCAATAGCGATCATCTTCTTGGCGGCTTTCTAAAGACAATGCACGATGCAAAGACGACCAAAGAAGGGAAGCGAAAAGGTACAGAAGAGGCTCTATTTACCCTCAAACTCGATCCAGATTTATGATATTGGTTGCAACAGCACCTGAACCCAACCAGCTACCCGCTCACTGGTACCGAAACTTAAAACTATCCTCCCTCTTTCCTTGCTCCAGACGCACGTTTTCCAGCTTTCCTTTATTTATCCTGGGCCTCTTGAATACCCGTTTCTCCTCCTTTAAATGCATTCAGCCACCGCACCAGGGAACAAGTTCCATGGGATACATGGAATAACGTATTGCGTCTACGTATGAACCTTTACGTTCTCCACCTTCCAATAATATCTGACCCATTCGATCGGGCTGACTCGGTAGATCGAGAGCATTTCTACTTTTATTTTACATGCGCATTTCTGTCGTATATCGGCCTACGTCACCTTCGCCTTTTATACTTTCTTTTACCAGTACATCTTACAATCGGTAAATGCAACCAGCTTTGAATGCTCCCTACATCATGAAGAATTTATGCACTCGCAGATAGCGATGCCAATATAAATGAGATTTTAAGTACGAGGAGCAACCGGTAAACTTTTATACCTCGAAAAATATGCTTTATATTATAAAGAAGAGAAAGTTTGGAAGTAATCGGGTTATAAATCTTCCGGGAACCTTCCTAGAACATTTTTCTTTGATCAGAAAATTGGGATCAAAATGATACGATTTTGAAGGTCAATTACCTAGCAAAATTACGAACACTGTTTCGAGTGGAATGAACCCGAACGATGATGCGAATGAAGTTGTACACTCATTAATGATTTGATCCGCAAAAGTGGATCACTGATTTCAATATGATAATCACAGTGATCTACGACAATTTAATACCCTGGGATTTGTTGTGAATCTGTTATATTGTATTTCGAATCCATCAGAGCAAATAATAATGAAAATTCAAACCATTTATAAAAAAAAAACGTAATTAAAGGACACATAGTGAACGAAACCCGTTTTGAAAGTTTTTATCAGGAATATGCCGACGATAATGGAGAATTGAATTACTTACACGCTGCCGCTGTTAAAGCAAGAAAACTTAATATACTCTGCTTTAAAAACGCGCAAAAATTCGACGACTTTTAATAAGAAATTATAAGCTATAAAAGCCTTTAATATATTAACACGTTTTGCCTAAATATAATAAAAAAGCATGATTAAAAATTAGATTAGATTCCTTCTATATGTACGTGATTCCTCTTTAGAATGTAATTACAGAGCTAGTGTTATGACCTCTGTTACGATGAGGAAGTTCTTTTGTCTATCAATATGATCTCGAGAGATCCACCCCCATACAACTAGGAACATTATGTAAATCTTGACCTCTCTCTTTATGTTCTTTTTTAAAATCTCTTCTTCTAGCTAGATTGGATTTCTTATTCTTCGCTTTGCACTTATCTTCGTGTACTCCATTAACTTAATTGCTCAGTTCGGCATCGTCTTTTGTTCCTCTCAAAAGAAAAATAATCTTATAAAGATTAGCCATCATTTACGATAAAATTATTACGTAGATTATTTCAAATTATAAATTCCTTTACGGGATTTTTGTTTTAAAAAAATCATCGATTTAAAATTTTAAAGGAATATATATCAGTCATCACAGTACCTATTAAAAGTTTTCTACTAAATTTTCCCGTCAAAATGCGAAATTCTAAATACCTTCTTCTGTGTTCTATATCACCTTTTTGCTAGCCAGAAGACAACCAAGCTGGAAAAACCACTTCACAATACACTCGCAAAATAATAAAACATTTAGAAAAAAAAAATAAAGAATATTTTGGCACGATCATTGATAAAGAATACAAATTAATTAATTGATCTAAATTAATCGCGAGCACGTTACGCGTTGACTATCGAATTAAAGTTTTTCTCAACCTCTCCACACGAGAGTCAAAAGCAAACTGAGGAAAAGGTTATAAATTTCGAAATCAAAGTATTAAGATTCTGAGGAAGGTCAGTCAACGGAAACAAAACAAAAGAGACCAACTCAGGTGGAAATTTCTAAGAATTATAAATCGTCTCAGAAGATATAAACATATAGAAATTATAAACCTGACTATCCTTGGCTTTGTGAAAATGTCAACAAAAGCCATTTATAAAATTATACACATTTTAATCAAGAGGCAATATGTTTGTTTTGAAAGGATCCAATTTAGAAGGCCCTTCAAATTTGTAAATAGAAGAGTCAACTTGTAGAGATCCTAATTAATATAAGAATGTCTAATTTCCACTGAAATATTTTACAAGGTTCCAGAGATTGTTTTCTCAATCACTTTGAAAGTTTTTCTTTTTACTTTAAATTCAAACTCATTAATAAATTTCTGCATCTGCCAAGGACGAGTTTAAAAAATATTTTAATTAGTTAATTGCGCTATATAAACGTTTAATTACAATTGAAGACTAATCTCCAATAATAATTTAATAATAATTTAACAAAAGTTTCAAATGTGAAATAAAAATATTTATAAGATTGGTTATTAGGAAAAGTTTTTTCAAACCGGAAATCCGCTTCCCACATGAAAAATAAAATCAAGGGCAATTCCCAGATTTTCTTAAATTCCCACACAATAAAAACTGTGTTTTAACAAATATTTTAACAAATGTCAAAAATAGATGAAAAACGTCAACAAATTCTAAATATGTAAAAAAGGTGAATAGATCACGACCTAGCTGTGATGACTGGAATATTTGAATAGACCTATTTTAAGAAAGTAAATATTTTTTTTTTACAGAACGGAAACAACTAATGCAATAAACTTGCTACACCAATGAGGAGACAAAGAGTGGGTACAAATTTCATTAAGAGCAACGTATTGCCGGCTGGAGCGGCCTGCTGGAGGAAAGAAATGAATGAATTTATAGTTTTTAATATTTGTCCATTGTGTCACGACGAGGGGTTGGCGGTTGCGACAATGTAGCTGGAATGGCTGCGGAAGATGGCAAGCTATGCACCTGGCGGAATTCGTCTCTTCAACCTTCCGTTGTTACAGTTGTCTGTGCTTTTCTTAAAAGCATCTTTTACTTTATTTTCGACGGATACAAGATTATTACCTATATATATACATGCTTTCAACAGAATAAATGCCCAACTACTATCAACAGAGAATTGCTCTCTACGTGAAATACCTAACGCCATCTTTACTCGTATTGTTGTAAATTAAGTTGCCGGAAACTCTTTGTAATACTGAAATATTCTCTGCAGCAACACGAGAAATTATGACTCCAAAACGCAAAATGTTGACTGAGAGTAAATCTGGTTTAGGTTTGTGAATTTAAATAAAACTGCAGTTCTTACAATGCTCGTTACAATGTTACTCCAGTGTAAAGCAGTTGGTGGTGAATTTAAATACAATGTGAATGGAATTTATTTGATCTTAAATGTTTGAACAAATACAATTTTAAATAAAAATTTCAACTGCCTGTGAAACGCATTACAGCTGGAGAAAATACTTTCAGTGGGCTTGTTACAGAGTTATATGCAACAAGTATTGTAGACGAGGGTTGACTTGTGTTCGAACTTTTAATGTGACACTAGCGAAGCTAAGAAAGTCTACTTCGAAGGATGTGGGGTGATGTACGTAGTAAATAGAGATTGAAGTTGTTCGAGCGTGATAGTCAGAAACTTTCTCTAGATACATTTGTTTTTTGCTAGCGAAGGAAGTTGGCTAGAGTTCACTGGTTCAATATTTCTATTTTTCAATACAGAAGGTTTAATTACATATCACCATCATCATCATCATCATCATCATCATTATTATTATCGTATTTTAATAACCAACGAGCATTCTTCCTATTCAAAAAATGCTAAATCTTTAATGGAACTAATAGAAAAGACCTAATATTGCTGATCTAGTGCGACTAAAGAAATGGTAGTTGTTTCTGTCGCTTAGAGGGTAGATACTAAGTGATTCGGTAATTTTTGGAAGCTTGCCGAAGACGTCGAATTGCGTCTGCTTCTGGTCTAGATTCGACGCAAAGTGATTTCCTTCGTTTTCGTAATCCAGGAGTTATTGATCGATTTTATCCCCATGGCATCGACTTGCGAACGAATCGAGCATGGTATATATATATATACCATATAGAGGATATAAGGGTGAAGCTAAAGGGTGTGGAGAATAAATAGAGCGAGCCTAGTGGAGAACGTAGGCACGGTCGTTGGCCCGGTGTCTGGTCCCAACGTGTGAATACTGTGAGTCCGGAATAAGGGGTGGATTTCAGCGGCTTTAACATGAATAGGCACCCCACATGTATACGAAACACCTACCTTCGAGCTTGCTAGTGCCGACCTAGTCAGATGGGTTTCATTCGTATAGTAAGTGCGGGAGATATACATTTTTCAGGCAGAGGGCCAGCCAACGCCTCGCATTGCCTCGCCTCTTCCGTGTCCGGTGTCCAGCGATTCATTATCTCTCTATTCATCGACGTAACGGATGTCCTGCACTCCGCTTAACTCTCGGAAACCACTAGGGACACTTGAAAATTTCTACCTTGAAAGGCGGTTAAGAATTCCTGCTCACTGATCTTTTATTTCTTCTATTTTCCCTTTGTAAGAGTTTAGTTCCAATCTGATTGCGGTTCCAATGGAAAATTAGAATATATTTTCATTGTTGGAAAAGTTTTCAATCCTTTTTTATATCCACATAAATGGTTTTGAATATTTCGTCATTTCATGAGGAACTTCTAAAAAAAATTCACTGTTTCTTTTGAGGGTACGTGTACGAGTCTCCCGCAAGGTTATACACAACCTAGTATCCTCCATCTCGTAACACGGCGTTATAAAAACTCCATAAAAGCTCGTTCCTAAGGCAATACCCGAGAGTTGGCCTCCTTGCTGTGGCTTAACCGCCATCAGATATTATGTATTTTTATAATATTTTACACCCCAGGAGCGTATCCCGTTCAACTGCCTCAAATAAATCGCTCTGCTTCGCAAAGTGCACACTATGGGCGCTTATTTTCCTATTTATTTATTAAGTGCCGTTAACATAATGTATGTCGTCGATCGTGGACCAATGTACGAGTCTTCGGCTTGAATGGTGACATTTTTATCGCAATTCTCTTCATCAAGCCATTACAGTGAAAATGCAGACTCCATGAAAAGATGGAAATTCGAATTTACTCTGGGTACCTGGCTCATTTCATCAACCACGAGAAACATTCTACAACTGGAAACAAACACCATGAAAGATATTGCAATAATATGCCAGGCTGATGAAATTTTTGTTAGTCGGAGAGAAATTGATTTTCAACGAGTAAAAAAGCTTTGCCTCTAACGAATTTTGCTATCCAATATTCGAGGCGTCTATATTACTTGCATGTAAACAAGAGGGACAGGCTAGAACTGTTTCTGTTCAATCTAAAACGAGCGACCCGTTGAAAGAGGTAGGGTAATGGTTCAAGTGGAAGGAGGCATGGGATAGAAAACAGGAAGGTTGAAACGAAATCGAAAAACATTCCAGAGTTTGAAGCTGACGCTTTCGTAGGTGCGAGATACAGTCCAAAGAATGGCAGATGAGAGAAGGGTGTAGGTGGGCAGTCATAAACGACGTAAATCGGAAGAAAAACTGCTAAACGAAAATGCCCGGCCGGAAGGATCGGACCGTGCGATCTAATGGGGAAAATAATGGATTTTCGGCAATAAAGATCTTTCGGGAAGATCGGACCGTCTACCTTCTATCCGGTTACCGTATCCGCCATCATCCTTTCTTCCTGTCGTCGGAGCGTTGGAAGTTGGTCCGATCAAAATGAATATCAGAGGGTCACTCTCACTTCTAGAAGGGAACCTTCGACCTTCTATCCCTGCCTTGCATCACTTCCGACAGATTATCTGAGCTTCCTCGAACTAATTGATTTTTCAACAATTTTATGCAGTCTCCGAACTCGCTGCCCGTTGGTTTACTATCCGCTGACACGCTATCGAGAAATAGAGGAGATTATGAAAGGGGCTAGTGTACAAAGACGAGCGCGTGCTGTTTTTATCTGCGGTATTAAAAAAGGAAGATAACTTTGGCACCCTTTGCACGCGAAACATCCATGGTCTCGCAAATCCTCAGAGAATCTGAAATTGCATGCTGCCACTCGAGCTCAACTCTCACATTTTTCCTACCATTTTAACTCTGCCTTGCTTCAAGGAACGATATAGGTGCTTATAGACGTTTCATGCGATATCGTTGAAACGGAAGTTCCATTTTCACTCAGAGGGAGCGAATTCAAGAGGCAAGATTTATTTGGGTGATGAATTTTTTTAGATTAACATGTTATTTCAGAAAAGAAATTTAAAGTTCATTGAATATAGTAAATGCATCATTATAAAGCATTAATATTAAAACAACGTGAAAGACGATGCGAATTAGATGACGACGACAGACCCTACAACTGTGCTAAACCAGAGAATAATATTTTAACAAAGTACCTCCAGTCGAACAGAAATCATGAACGATTTGAGAGATATTTCTACGCAGTTGCTGCGTACAGTAACGAGCAATGGGGCAACTGGGTTATTGAAGTAGCGTACAGTCTGTCAGAGATTAGCGGGTCGATCCATTAGAGGGTGATTTACTCCGCGGTCCTCGAGCATTCTCTACTGCAGCGATCGAGTCGCGTGAGCCCATCTACCACCCTAGGCTATCGAACAAAACAATACCTCGAATTGTTTAGAATAGATACCACCCCATGTTCTGTGTTTTGGGAGAATCCAGGCCGAACGTCCAAAAACTGATATTCATATCAAATGTTTTTTTTAAGGCATCGAACTGCCCTAAGGCGCTCAAAAATTATCGAACAAGGCGAAATCGTTCCGGTTCATTCAGTGCTAGCAAACGTTTTTTAAAAGTACATATGGTTCATTGCGTTTATTGGCTTGTGCAATCGAAAAAAACGTTATTAGCCACGAATGAATCGGAATTTCCGTTAGGTGAGATGGATTTTCGATACTGATGCGATATAGATATCTAAAATATCAAAATTTTTCTTCTTCAACATTAAGTTTGGATTAATCTTTATGTAGATTGACTGACTTTATAGATTGAACGAAAGGAAAATTAAAGCAAAAAAAATTGAATGTTATTGCGTTGAGAAATTTTCGCTAGTGAGCTTTTATGTAAGCGCCCCAAAAAATAAAATTTTTTTGATAATACAGGTGACCAATTAACGAAGAAAGTAATATGAAGAGAATGGTTAGTGAGTGGTGAAGATTTTAAAAAAACCACTGAGATGAATATTTAGTGTTTGTGAGATCAACATGGAATCTCCCATTCTGGGTTCTATTTGCTGCTCACTACCCATAGCACTTGCGGTGATGATGGTCATAGTTGAGTCTGCCCAGCGGCCAGTGGTTCGTACCGGGCATAATCAGCCAAAATGAAGTATGTGCGCACGGGGGCATATTGCGCGGGGCTAGGTCACCTCTCAGCCTGGAATATTCGAGGCTTTTCTCTAGTGGATATAGCCAGAAGGGCAAGGGGTGAGAAAAGGGGGAGAGAGGACAAGGCTGGTGGGGTTTGAAGCGTCCCAGGGGCGCGATGTGTCGTGCCTAATTACAACGTCCAGCGCTTTCCTCTATTCAAATATACGTACAAACAGCAACGCTAATGTGCTCTCCCAAATGCAGGCAGCCAACGATTATCTCGCTCGCCCTCATCCGTATGGAAATACGAGCTTTCTCCTTCTATTTCTCTCTCATTCTCTCTTTCTCTCTCACCAATGAGTAATTCCTCTGCAATGTCTCTTTTACATGTCACTCTCGGCCACTGTATTGCCATTAGGAGAACGGATGTAACTCTGCTTCCATCCCTGTCAATATCTGTCGATAATATTACAATGTTGTACCCCAACGGTGCGTTACATCAGTGATTGATCGACAAACGATACCTACTGTCAACGCACCAAGAGGAATATGATGAAAATTATTCCAACATAGACTAGATGATGTGGAATTGAGTAACGAAGGGCCTATTCATCAATTTGCACGTGGTAGTTGTGAGGAAGAAGAGTGAACAATCATTATGCGTTTGTTTGTGCTTATTAGTGTAGTTTGCAGAATTGAGGGGTTGATTTTGGAAATAAATAGATGCAAAAAACGACTTTCGTTTTTACAGAAAAATGATAGATTCGTTTTTTTTAGAATATTAACGAGATTTTGAAACGATTTTGAACTCTGTGTATTTATCAGAATAATGGTCACTCTGCATTTGCATCAAAATAAAGTAATGATTGGATCAAACAATTGAAAGCTTTAAACCGTTTTAGAGATTGGTTTGGCAAACTGCTATTAAACAATCGACTGAATGGAATTACTGAAAAATAATTGAAAAAGAGTTAAATAACAGAGAAGCAAAGTTACAGAAACGCATTTTTCCGCGTGCATATCGACATGCAAACTAGTTGTGTAGGATAACGTTTTCGAAATGCAAACTAATTTTCGTTTGTGAGATTAATGACCGTTACTAACGAACGGCGCCGAATATCTCATATATTCTGGATAATGTGTAATGCTCGTAAATAATAACAGAGTTTCACGAGTCCTCATGGTTAAAATACGAAGCGAGCCGTTGAAAGGAAGCTAAATAGAATTCATTTAATATTTCCAGCCTCTACGCGTCGAGATTTTTGATAAAAGCTCTTTTACTACTTGGATATGTAGTTATTACGCTGATTTTCCTCCACTCAGAGGCAGTATGAAGCAATTTTTCAACCTGGATTTATTATCTCGAGTATTTTCACTTTATTCTGACTACAAAATATAAAACATATAAAAAAACACTCCATGAGAAAATCTTAGTGTAATATTTAAAAAGACGAGAGTCGAATCAAGAAATGAAAGTAACATTTCTCTTACGCAATATTTATATTATTATTATATAAATTAAGGGAAATTCAATCGTAGAATTTTAGTAATGATTGCCAGATGCCATGAAAGAAGGTTGTGAAAGAAGAAGAAAGAGGATGGTAGAAAGCGCAGAAGGGCAATTACCGCGAGCAATTAACGCTCAAGCTAATTGCTAATAAAAGTTACAATAAGTAATTAGTGATCTTCAGTAGCTATTTGCAATTAACTTATACGTATCGGTAGTTAGCATTTTCATTAATATGTATTTTCGTACTAGGGAAGATTGAGAACAGAGTTGGGAATGTTAATTATAAAAGGAACTAATTGTAGTCGGTCGTTTTCTGTAAGGGACATCTTTTTACCGAAAACGAAAATCTGGAATTTGAAAAAATACTGAAAAAATAATTCCCGAATAAAAATAACATTATATCCAAACTTTTATTAACGATATTATTTTCCCAGTATATTTTCTCATTTGGGACGTTGGCTTTTCGGCAAAAGGATATTGCACCTCTTCTATAAAGAACTCAGTACAGTCTTAGTAAGTTGAAAATAATTTAACTTAAGACGAAAGATGAAAGGATCAAATTCTAATCTGGTATATTCACGAAATAATTATCAAATACTTAGAGAGAATTGGTTAGTGCAGAGAATCAATCTCCTGGGTGTCCCCAAGTACGTGATTCCATGTCTCGGGCACCTAATTACGTAGACTATAGCCGAGTTGTTGCATTAGCTTTGGGGTACCCAAGTTTCAGACATTCAATCTATTACGACCGCTTCGGCATTACTAATGTGTCGACACAAGCTAATATATATACATATGGTGAGGAGGCAGACGAAACACAGAATCAGAGTCAAGGGAAGTGGTAAGAGAAGAACAGAAGGGTAAGAGAGGAATAGAAGCATGGCATCAAAACTTGCCTGAGTGAATCTAAACTAACCGAGTAACTCCTTGTGCTACGAATTGAGCTATATTGTTGAGTAGCACATTGGTTAGGTTATGGTAGTGTGCGAAATTATAGCGAGGAGTCCATCAACCGGGAAGAAGAGGGGAAGAAAATAACAGGGGTTTGAGGATGAAAGGGGTTGATAAGGATGACAGAGAAGGAAGAGGACTGAAGCGTAGAACGTAACTCGCGCATACATCTCGAAGCATGTATAATTCTGACCGCATCCCACCAAACTATGACATATTTCAGCATTAGCTATTCTAGCTAGATCTCAATACCTTCCTTCCCTTACTTCTCCAATCCTCCCAAGCTACAACTAACTCCTTACTTCCCGCCGCGAATCTGGTTGTTATCCATCAACGAGCGAACTTTGATCGCGAACAAACTTATCCACCGACACATTTCCGGTACAAGATTTTAATGACAGTCTCAAGAAATTCGATATCGCTCCTCAAAACACGTTCATTCATACATTTGACAGATTTGCATGTCGCCGAGACTTTCAATGCATGTCTACATTGATTTTTATTTGCCATGATTAATTAAGGAATAATTAATATTAATAATATTACTATTTATAGTAAATAAAATTTTTAATGTGTCATGTGTATATAGCTTCTTCAAATATCCGAATCCTAAAACAATGTCCAGGAAACATCAAGTTACTTGAATTTAAGATTATATAAGCTTATTAACGATAAGGATCTTAGGTATAATACAGATTACACTATACGGCAGTAAGAGAAATGAAATTATTATCATCCTGATGTAAGCCCTTTAGGGAATAGAAACACCCTCTTCCAGGATTCGATTCGAACTTTGTTAGGACCAACTTTGTAACGTAGAATTGTTGTATATTGTAAACCACTAGGAAGCAATTTCCCACAGGATAACTTGTTATAGCAGCGTAAATATAACCCTGTTTCATCCTCCAGAGTTTAACTTCTGAAATATGAATATCCAAATAAAGATCAAATATACAGAAATAAGAATAAAATTTGATTGCTTGTATTACCTCCTATAGTAAAATAGAAGATAATACTGATTTAAGCTAAGAAAGGAGAGTAAGAAAGAAGGCTAATCAAAAGGTACGATCACCACGAGTTTCAAGAAGTTGATACTCTGTTGGCCATTCGCTAAACTTCCACAAAAGGGAGCTTAGACGTCATGCAATTTAATTACATTTACTTGATGTCGACGCGTCACGAACAAGTCTCGCGAATAATGAGGCAAAGAACAGTTAAAAGAAAGTGAACAGCAAGAAGAACATTCCACCGCCCTCATTCCGCATTGCGGCCTTAGGCGAGCGACAGGGTGGATGATTGCTATAAGGAAAACGACGACGTAATGAGGGGAATTAGCCTCGGAGTTTAACACGATACAACGTGGACTTTCGTGGCGTAGATTAACTTTACTTGTATTACTTACTACCTTATGTACCCTATTTCACCTCTTCACCCCTTGATTTTTCTCTTCTTCTATCTTTCGAAGACAGTTTCGTTTTGTCTTTGTTGCTCGTTAGTTCGAATTATTCTTTCCACAACTTCCTGGTAGGTAAATGTTCCAAGGCGATCGCGCGTAGCAAATAATTCTCACCCTAGATGATTAATGCTGTCAGATTAAATTCTGCTCCTGTTTTCAAAAAGTTTTCAAGATGCTGTGACTGAGAGAAATCTTGCTTCAGATTTTCAGATATTCACTCGATTTCTATTACCAAACTTTATTTTCCAAGAGTAAACATTTCAATTTTAATGTCACGTTAATTAATTGAAAAGTGTAAAGATTGTGATAAAGAAAGAATATTCAAATCGACATCTACCTGAAATCTTCCCTTATAAACCTAGCAACGTAGTAACTACAATCTACGTCAGTATTCATAGTATGGTCATAGAATTTTACGGTTGCAGTGATCATAAATTCAAGGAACCATAATATAGCCTCTCTTAAAATTTGTTCTATTAGTTATAGCTTAACCTCTGCTATGAAGCACTTCCTACAAAATGAGTTTCTGCTCAAATGATTTTTTTTTCACTCTATAAACTTTTAAATCCTCATTTATTATTTCTTCCAGGTTTTGTTTCTAAAAAAAAACAATTACTGACTCGTAAAACTATGAATTAGAGTAAAGACACAACAAAAGGTATTAATTACTCTTATTCTAGTTATGCAATTTCATACTATATGATTATTATTCCGTTCGCGATACTTGAAAGTAATAGGCGAGGGTTTTGCACGCTCACGTTTATGGATTAGCCGAAATAGCGAGTAGTATGACGACATTTGGATACTGATGCAATTCCTGCACTGCATTTCATTGATGGAAGTACCGATTGGCAATTTCACGTTGAAATGGAGAGATGTATGAATGTTAAGAAAGGGGTGTTGTTAGATATAGCCTCAGGCTTGCGCTCACCGAGGGACCTTTGAAGTTGAATCTTTGTGTGTATATGTAAATACATATATATCACATTTCAATCAAGTATAAAAACATTCCTCCGGCAATGTTTCGTATCTGCTACTTTCGAGAATCGAGATCGACTTGATCAACAAAACAGCCACTTTGGAACATTGTGCACTTTGCACCTATTTTTCAAAAGAAACTGACAGCTGTATTATTAGGTCTGACTTTTGTTTAAATTTAGTTTAGATTTGTTTATCATAGAAAACAGATTAAAATTATCCTCATCTTTCATCCCCTTTATTGCTATTTCCTGGAAAACTTAGTAGTCTAGAACGGACTTGCCGATTGCCTCAGAGGACATTAAAAAAAGGGAGAAATAAGTTTCCTTTGGATTGCGTAACAAGTCGCCTCTTTGTATAGTTGTTCAGATTGAAAAGAGGGTCGTTAACGATTTCCTCGCCCGATAAAAAGCCCTTGCCGGAAAAGAAAATTCCGTTGACAGAAACAATCCAGAGAAAAGGAGAGCAGGTTGCGTTTGTGAGGTCCAATCGGTCGAAGGGGATAACGAGGTTAAGATGGGCTTTGATTCAATCTTCATCAGTACTGAAAATTCCTCCGCTCGAAGTAATAGTCGTCTCACCATAGAGAATGGCATACGAGGCAAGACTTTGTATCAATGTGAGGCAACACCGTGAAATTACTTACTTAAACCTATCTCCCACCTTTGTCTTTTCCCTTTTTCCTCTTTATTTTCCAGTTTGTTTCGATTTCCGATTTTCTCAATCTTTTACTCACGCCAAAGGTCACCACCGAATTAAGTCGATCCTCGATGAAGATACACGCTAACTCTTCCTCGATTGATGCCGTGATTGCCTCGGACCGAGTTTTCATGAACAGTAATCAGTAACTTTTTTGCCTCAGGTTTAAAATGACATGTTAAAATGCCAGTAATTGTTAGAAATAACAAATTGTGCCTGAATAAATACTCCTTATTTTCTATCGCCATTTCCGTGACTCAATTTCTTATCATGAAAGCGTTAGAAACTGTTTATACTACGTTTAATCGACTCGCTGCACGTGACGTAAATCGAGGGAGAGAAAAAAAAAGACTTGGAAGTGAAATCGACTAGTCATGCCGAGAAGGAGGACATACGAGTTTCAGAAACGGAAATCAGTTGGGAGCCCCAAGTTACGATTGAGATTTAAGTTATTGACAAGCTACTTTGGCGAACCTCAGTCGAGATTTGCCTGCAGGTATATCCCGAAGGCCCACTGCCTCCTGATTTCCCCCAGGATTCAACCCTTGAGAAACCATTCTTCTGGCCACAATGACTCGTCGCCCACAAGGGTTTCTTCATTCGAGAGGTTGTGATCCGCACAAATTGATCGGCAAACACGAATCAGTTTTAAATATATTTCTCTCTTGTCTTTATAGAATAAATTCTTATCATTCTTCCTCTTCAAATCATATAGAGAGATTCGAATCAAGTAAAAGAAAATCCTTTTTACAATAGATTGGGTCCAAAATAAAATACTTCTAAGCTTTAGTGAAGTTCGGGTGTAAAAAGTTTTTGTAGCTTCTGAGTTTGGGGTTTTCAAGTTTTAGTAACTTTTCTAGGTTCAATAAGTGAACACTCATATGTGGAATCAGGGGACGGTTTCTTTTATATCCACAGGCAAGCATTGATGAACAATCGTGACCTGTAATTACGATAGAAATAATAATGACAGTAATAATGTCACGAAGCACAATGGCAGCAATAACGGCGACGTCGAAACTAGCATGCCTTTGGTCCTGCCTCTCTAATAAAACAGAAGTTGTTGCAATTCCGCGTGCTTATTGCCCAGTGTCACGCAAGCAACTTGATTCACCTCACAAATACTAGATACAGCCTTCATACAAGAGAAAACGTGAGAGGCCGACGAGAATAATGATTTGCAGCTGAAAATTTTGTCCACAGTTTGTCATTAACAAAATAGTAAAGCATTTGTTAAACACACAAACTAAAAAAAAACAGTAACTATTTTTAATTGGACTGAAGTTTCAGACATCTATTCTGACAAATTTTGATTAGATAGAAATCAAGGTACAAATCACTTTTTTTTATTATTTTCTTAATTAAAGTTAAAGAACCAGTTAAAACTAAAAAACTGCCACAAGAAACATAAACATGAAACTTTAGTCCAATCCAATTAAAACATTAAAAGAGATACAAATAAAATAATTTAATGACCTTCCCACGTTTTCAAGGTTTTCCATTTCTATAGTAACCCTAGCTAAAAACATCTCGCACTTTTCTCACGTATTAAAGAAGACAGCCCATCTTTTTTTGTCGCGAGAGAGATTTTTGGCTCATTCATGTTAATCGGTGACGGACTGTCCAAGCTTACGAGCTAGATATAATCATTTAAATCTGGCCCGGAAAAATATATGGCTTAGATAGCGCGCAACTGAGGCAATCGATTATCGTGATTACTCGAAAGGCATTGGCAATGTAGCGGCTCCCGATGCACTTCATTTTTACGGTCGTTTTTCAGTGAGTGAATATCTGGAGCGGCACCAGGGGAAATAGACGAGGGAACCAAAGAGCGGATGATCCAGCGAACGAAGGAAGGTCAGCAGCATAAACAGTGGACAGTTGCACCCTCTCGTGCTCCACACCCCTTTAACCCGCTTCCCAAACTACACCAAATTTCCCCAGACCCCTGCACACCTCGGTCGACACATAGTATATTTTATTGCATTACTGGCATTGTTGCAGCAACCAAAACCCTCTCCCCCGTTGCCGTCCACTTCCTCACCCCCAATTCCACCAACCCCTTCCCCATTAGCTCCCACTCCATTCGATTCTCTGCTCCATTCGTCCGTTTCGAACCGACGGCTAGCACCATTCCGCGAGGATTAAATATTGACTGCGATACTGATTTATAGTAATTGCTGTGGGGACAAGAGAGATAAAGA
The DNA here is from genome assembly GCA_904066015.1 of Synergus gifuensis. NCBI lineage: Eukaryota > Metazoa > Arthropoda > Insecta > Hymenoptera > Cynipidae > Synergus > Synergus gifuensis. The sequence goes on from CAJFCO010000030.1 coordinate 2,111,924, forward strand.
TAGAAAGAGAAAGAGGGCCAGAGTTGGGCCGAATGAGGAGATTGGGGGAGAATGGTGAACGAAAGGGAATCGAGAGTCAGAGAGTAGAAGAGGGAAAAGCCATTTTGGCGACGCGTTTTCCATCGCTGACAGATGCATTTGTCAAAAGCATTGGGATCGCCTTTCTCACGCAAACGTACTGGTTATATTATTGCATATTTATATTAAAGTGCCCGAGAAATATTCGAATCTGGAGTTTTTCGCAATTTTCCAATCTCGGAAACCGGTTTTGAAGCAATCGCTTCTTACTCAAATGTAACGAGTTGGATGCACGTCACTACTTGACAGAGCAGTTTACATTCTTGACATGTAAATGAGAAATATTTCGCGATACAAGTTTGTGGGGAATGAAATTAATATTTAATATTATTTTCAGAAAATAAGTAAGTCCACTGATTCAAATTTGGAGAATAATGATAACGTAAAAAAAATTCTTTTCTGCTGAAAATATTATTTTTCAAGAAAAATATTTAATTTGGCATCACCGAGGTGCACACATTTGTTTCGGAATTTAACGCAGTACTAACTAGATTTTCAAATAACTATTTCGGTTTTGTGGCCAGTTGCTGCGGACGTGTGCTACGTAATTAATTCTTTATTAATTGCTGATAATTAAAGGCAAATAATTAGTGAACAAAGCGCTTAGTGGGGATCTAGAATGAGATATATGTGTATATACATAGGGATACGAGAGAGAAAATCGCAGGCGAAAATTGGTAACTGCTACGAGCGGTGATTTAACGGGCTAGCAGCAGGCGCCCGATTATTTTTGGTTTTATTCGGCGACAGCCATTATTTTTGGTCCGGGGGCCACGAGCGCCAGTTCAGTCGAAACTCACAGTCGACGAAACCTGGCTTTTTCTGTGGTTATCTTCCAAAAATGGGAATCACTTTAGAACCAATGATCTTTCCTTTTTCCTATCTCAAAGGTAAAAAATCTACACGTCATCAAATTTGGAAGCAGGAAAATAAATAAAAACATAGAATAAAAGAACATTTAAAAGATAAGCTAAAGAAAGTTTTAAACTGAAGTAGAAAAGGGTCGCAATTAGCGCAACCTTTGAGTCTTAATAAAAGAAAAGGGGGGGTTCTTTCGCCGGTAGTAAAAAAAAATAATCGTTTTAACAATCAGTAAGGGAGCCACGTTTTGTTTCGAGTGTCTTGAAACGTCATCATTGTTTCTGGAAGGCTTCCCTCGTTCGAAACCGGAAAATCGACTTGGCAGAGAAAATGAAAGGAAAGAAGGGAGAGAGTGACGGCTTTCTGTGAGAAAAATGAAATAAATGATCTTGAATCGCCCCTCATCGTCGGCACTGCTCGAGCCGTCAGGCGTTTTTATTAATTCCTCTCAGATACAATTAGTTGGTCTATTCGTCAGACGCGTTTCATTAAGTTCCCCCTACCTCAACCCTTTTCCCAATCTTTAAACCCTTTCTCTTCCCTTTCGCTGCTTTTCTAACGCAGACAATTGATTTTTATACAGACAAATTTCCGATAATTTTAAGAGGCGCCCTACAAATATTAGATAGTTAATGTTGGATACTTGTATAAAATGGAGTGCTTTTTGTTAGTCGGCGAGAATTTAGTTGTTTGAAATAAACCCAAGATTAATTTAGTGACCGTTGCAAGGGATTCATTTGCAAGAGTATATCGGGTGGTAGAACCGATTTTTCGAATTAAACTGGCTTTACATCCTTCGTCGCGTCCCAACGGAACGAGAAAATCGAAACCCATTACGAAAATAATAGACGTTTTCAAGGGGTGGATAGGGTTGAAAAGGGGGATAGATACGCTTTCGCGAGGTTCGCAGATTACCAAGCATGCCAGGTGACCGTTTAGCTCGCGGCGCTGGGAATTACGTACGCCTCGGTTCGTTCGATTTAAATTATCAGGTGCCTCGCGGTCCGATACGAATTTCCGTCGTTCGATGCGGTTTTGCGAGAGATTTGATGCCCCCGACCCCTCTTCCTATCACATTGTCACTTGCGTCTTTTTTTTCTTTCTTCGTCAGATTCCTCTAAACATTAGCCATCGATTTGCATTTACTGAATAATATCTGTTTAAGCTACGAAAATTCTGTCGAAATAACGAAGTAAATGTAATACATATATACATACGTAGCTACGAAATATCTTGTAAAGTTTTTAATAAACAATGCAAAATTAAGTTGACATTAAATATTGAACGAAAAATCATTTGAATGAAGATCCTCACTTCTAAGATCTTAGATATCGCCTTTTCTAATGGCTGACGAATCACGAGTATGACTACTTGTATAGCCAGCCACAATTCAACAACTCTAGTTTCCATAATCTTCATTGTTTAATATTAAAATATTGCTTTTATCTCATTATTTCTCTAATCATTTTAGATTCTCTAAGTTAATTTGAAAATTTATTTCAATTATAGTGGATTTTAGAGCCAGTATTTAAGGGGTTTGACTTTCCAAAACAAGAAAGATGGAATTCTATTAATTTTCTGAACTAACTAATCAATTTTGAAATACAAATATTGACATATATTATCAATTTCCACATCAAAAGCTTAATTTTTAATGCTTATTTGTATTTGTGATTAAAGACATTATTTCGGAAAAACTATTTTCTGATAAAGACTCTGTTTAGCATGAAGAAATAGAACTAACCTGATTAAGAAGATTTTGCATTTTCCGGACATCTGTTGGAAGTGTGAAATGGGACTGCAATCTCCGAAAACTCCTTTCCTATATAATATTCATATCATTATTAATTGTGGTTTTATCATACATGTGCGATAATAAATGTAAAAATAAAAGTATGTACTAAGTGAAGGTTACCTCGAGTGATTATAATAATTATTGATCACCACATTAAAAGCTTAAATTTCAATGCTCGTTTGCAATCGTGTTAGACATTATTTCAGAAAAAGTACATATTTCTGACAAGGATTCCTTCTTAGCACGTAGAAACAGAACTAACCAGGTTAAAAAGATTCGGAATTTTCCGGACATCTGATCTGGTGAAAATCTTGCATGGGACAGCAATTTCCGAAAAGTCTTTTCCTATATAATATTCATATCATTAATAATTGTATTTTTAGAATAAATGTGATAATCAATCAAAAAATAAAAGTATGTATAAATTGAAGGTTACCTTGAGTGATTATATGATAATTATGAATCGCCACATTAAAAACTTAATTTTCAATGCTCGTTTACAATCGTGTTAAAGACATTATTTCAGAAAAAGTATTTCTGACAAGGATTTCCTTCTTAGCACGTAAAAATAGAACTAACCAGGTTAAACTGATTCTCAATTTTCCAGACATTTGCTGCAAATCTGGAATACGATAGCAATCTCCAAAAACTCCTTTCCTATATAATATCATTTAATTATAAAAGTGCTTTTAGCATAAATCTGATAATAAATTTAAAAATAATTGTATGCACAAGTTTAAGGTTATGTGAGTGATTGTGATATTTTGCGTCAATCACCACATCAAACAATTACTTTTGAATGCTTATTTGCATTTGTGATTAGACATTATTTTTTGGAAATCCTGAATAGGAGAGCAATTTTGGAAAACTCCTTTCCTGGCACTATCTCTTATTCACTTATTAAAATCCTCCAATCGAATAAAATATTTTCAAAAATTGAATAAAGAAGAATGTCCGAAAAAATAAACACTCGCCTTTTGTCGAACATTCGAGAAGCCTAGAATCTTTTCATGACCTCGTCATTTGTGTACTGAAATTCCACGAAGATATGTGACGCATGAAAACAAATGTCTATTCGAATATCTTATGAAATGAAAGTTAGTCAGAAGGACAGTTTCTGTTTACAAACATTACCTATATCAATTTAAGTGGTGGCAGAGCCGGCAAGAGATCATTCTTTGTAGTTCTTTGTCTACCGTCAATTATAAACTCACTGTTGCCAATCTTGTTTTTTTTTTTTCTATTTCCATGAAAATATTATTTTCATAATTACATTAAATTATGTATAAGTAGTAAGTCAATATTACTTTAAAAAGTAGAATTAAAGACGTAAGTCATCTAAGAAAAATATTAATCTCATTTAAAAATTCATAAAAAGGACCGAGATGGTGGGAAAAAAAATTTTCAAATATGAATATTGGCAAAATTGTTTAAGACCCAACCTTCCTGACTCTGTGACTACTGCGGCTCGGCGCTCGCACAAAGTGTCGTTTTGATTTTTCGCAGAGATCAATCGCGATCAATTTTGCCGACATTAGTCATAACAGTAGTGTTTTTTCGCGTTGATTATAAATATCAGATTGCTTACGAGAAATCTCGAGTGGTATATGTAAAATCCCGGGAGTGTTCTGTAAAAATAGAGTAAATTTACTCTTTTGTTCTTTTAACCGTTAATTTTTACGGAATGACTGTCCACTTTTTTTCCAGGAATGAAATTATCTAGATGAGATAAATTCCTACCCCTTTCCAATTCAGCCAATCTTCGCAAAATTTCGCTATTTATCTTAAAAAGCTAGACGGCTAGCAACGATCAAATTTTCATCGAATATTCCCGTTGTAAAATTTTGTTTTATTCATCTTTTTTCTTTATTAAGTAGCATTGTTGATATTGAACAAATATTTTGAGTGTCGTTTGAAAAGAATCGGCCTGGATTAGATTCTCGGTAATAATAATTCTTGTTAAATTCGTGGTTAAAAACTTGTGCAGTGATAATCGTTTGAAAAGAATCGGCCTGGATTAGATTCTCGGTAATAATAATTTTTCTCAATTTCGTGATTAAAAATTTGTGAGTGATGAGCCTGTTCATGAATTGGCTGCTTGTTCCTCCTGTCGTCGAGGGAATTCGGAATCAATGCTGATATTTTCTTCAAATTCAGGTATTTGTCAAATTCTAAAAAAGTACTTCTTTTAAACGTTTTTAACAATGCCAATTAGGCACCCTAACCTTAAAAATATAAACAATTCTCTATACAATCAAAGTTAAAAAGTTAATTTTTCATTCGGAATTCATTGTGTCCTTTTAACGAAATATCTATTTTAAAAACAAGAAATAGTCATAAATTTTAATATGTACAGATTAAATCAATATTGAAAGTGGAATTTTATTATTTTCGTGAAAAATTAGAAACAGTCTACATATAGTATAAGGAGAGAAGCTTAATTAATAGCATATTAATAGTTTCATTGTTTCATTCATTGACAATCTGGAAATATAACCTAAAATAAGTTGTTCTTTGTTATGTATGTTTTTAAATTTTATGTGTTTACCTAATTTGATTACATTTGATTCTTACGTTTAGATAAAAGTGTTTATGGTAAAAGTATATAATGACTTTATAAACTCAAAAAACAAGTTTTATATTATTAAAGTGGTTAAATAGATTAGTATTAGAAGTTCTAAAAATTTCTATTTTATCCAGAATTATTTTCAATGCAAATGAATCAATATTTTAAAACTATTTCTAGCTTAAAATATAATCGATACTAAAATTCGGTCAATTTAACGTTCAGAACTTTTCAGTCATATAATTTTGAAAATCCTAGAAGGATTGCAATTTTTCAGATTCAAATATTTCAAATTCTGAAACAAAAATCAAGAAAATTTCGGGTATTTTATATTTTCGGGAAATTAAAATTTCGGAAATTATTTTTTCGGTATTTTTTCACATTCGGAATTTTGAGTTTTAAACAAAAATATGTATGTTATTCCAATTTATTAACTCTGCAACGTTTTAATTTTTGATTTTTTGTATTTCCTCGTACAGTCTGTTATATATAGCTGCAATAAATATACCAATTAGTATAAATGTCATATAATTAATAACTTATCATTATATTTAACATTTAGCAAATAAATAAGTACAATTAATTACAAATATTTAATTTATAAATATATTTAAGTAATTTAAATAGACTTTTCCCCAATCTATCAATCGATATAACCTTTCAAACGATATCTATCCAATGCCAGTAGTAAAATAGATGTTTGGTCAGCCGCGGGGCAAACACGAACGGTACATATGTGAGCAACCAGACAGAAATTGTAACAAATAGGGGGATGAGATCGGAATGGAAAGGAAAGAAGAATTTTTAGATAGAAAAATGAGCGCGTCCGTCTCTAATTGAAATTAAATAAAAGAGAATCGAATGAACTGTGACCAAAAATTCAGTGTTCGGTTGATGAAAAACAAAGGGTTTCCAGGCATGGGTTGGAATAGGGAGATAGAGAGAGAAGCGAGTCTGTGAGAGAGATTCGATTTGTCGAGTCGGAAGTGAGAGTGGGAGGAAAAATAGTCGAGCAAATTACGGTTTTAGTGAGCTGAAAGAAGACGGTGAATCTAACAGAAGGGGTTGTGGAACCAAGGCAGAGAAATACGTATCCAGTTAGTTTTACACTGTGGCTTCAATTGATTTGAAATCGATTGTCGTTCGAGCGAATTTCAATTGATCGATTACGGTGGAAAGTAAGGGAGAGAGGCTGATTCCGCTGTACCTCAGCTTCCGCACGCCCTCGGGGTTGAGTGCTTGGTCTGAGGGAGACTTGCTCTTTAAGCCCACGACAATTGCATTCGGCTTTTTTATGCTCGCTTGTCTCGACGCGCCTTTATCAGACTGCAATTTTTTATTAACGCTGAACAATTTTCTTCTTCACATTCGTTGAAAATTTATTTTATCGTTTGAATTTAGACTTCAAATTCTTTGGATATTTGTAAGGCCATGGAATTTAAGAATTATTTAATTTCGAAAGCCTAGCTTAATTAAAATATTTAATATTTTTAAGTCTCCCTAATTCATATTTTGTTAAGATTTAACAATACGGATTTTTTCGAACTAAAATTTTGATTTGTTTAGATGCAAGCTTTGGAGCTGGTATATAAAATTAAATTGCAAGCTGATTTGCAATATAAAATTTGAGATATACTCGAATGTGACTAGAGAATTGTTTGTTTATTGCGAACATTGCGATATAGGAAACACAAGGTCCACCATCCGCTCTCATCTTTAAACGTACTCGAATGGTTGCTGCGATCCTTGTTAATTAAATCATTGGGTGTACGTTTTGAATTTCATGGTGACTGAATGGTTTTTGTGGTTTTTGTGCATATATTGTATTTTTAGGTCACTGCAAACTAATTCCAGCGGAAAAAAAAAATAAAAAAACATTTTTTTCGTCGTTCATTTGAACGTTCAGAACTATTCAGTCATTTTCATGGCTCATATTTCGATTCATGCACACATTTGAATATCGAAATAGTGTTAGCAATAGTTATACATTATTGTCTTCTGTGGAATTGAAACTTTTTCGCAATCTTTCAACATCACTCGAAAATGCGACTAATTCTGGCATGAGGTATTATTTTATAACTAAGTGACTTACGGTAATTAATCTTGGCTAGCAAATCGAAGAGAGTCTAGTAAGAGTGATGAACAAAGAGGAAAAGTTGGAAAGGATACCGGAAATAATGAAAGGGCGTTTATCCAGAATTAGGTCCGACTCATGATTCTCCACCCTGTGGTTCTACCCCCATGGTCCATCGTTCACTCATTCAGACAAATTAGCCCGGCGGCGAGTCCTTTGTAGTTTTGCAATTCAAAGGCACATTTTACTTCTCCGTTCGCAATTCGTGTTGGCAGAGCTCTTCAACACTTCATTTGGACAAGCCTCGGCGCTCTAGCAAAGAATATAAAAGGGGTTCGGACTACTTTTTTTGTCGCTTTCCACGACGAATGCGCACGCGATGGTATATTTGCCCTGCTTTCCGTTCGCTCTTTTGACTCGCCTGATTACGAATCAAGCGCTTGTCCAATTTTGAATTATCAAGCCCATATACCATAAGGTTGTTGGTTAAAAGAGCCCGCCAGTTCACACAAAAGGGCTGGAATGCCGAGGGGCTTATATGTATATCAGACAGCATTGAAGAATCAGTATATATACTCGAGCTTTTCACTCGGAAATGGATTGGATTATTAAGAGCAGAAACAGGGGCACATTTTTCTACATAATCGATTTTGCGTTTTTTGCTTTTTTTATCTGCACATAAACTATGTTTTGTGAATATTTTGCAATTATTTCTGTCAATTTCAAGTTATTTAGTATTTGAAGATCAGTTAATCAGGTTCTTCTTCATAAGTTATTTGTCCAATTAGCGAGTCTTTTACACATTTTTTGTTTATGCTGTTATTAGTGTAATAAATATTAGATGGTTGAATTTGGCAGCTTGATAATAATCTGAGATTAGGAGCAAGAAGAGGAGTTTATACTGCAAGGAAACTTAGTTTCAAATCTATTAAATAAAGTCTGAGAGATAATACTCTGGACGTCAGCTACGCCTGTATCGCCACAGGTTATTTAGGGGCTCTAAGTTCTTGAGCAAACATTTTCCAACCCCTTCTTCTCTCATCTTCCATTACCAAATACCAACTTTTGATGGCTTGACTAGTTTCCAACTACACTAACTGTAGTTCACACTTAAGCGACTAAGTGTTACTTTAATTGTTAAAATAGAAGAGCGTTCAATCGCTTTGAAAAAAAAATTATAGGTATAATTGATTTTAAGATGGTAATTTTGTTCGTTTTTGACAGTTTTACAATTTTGACAGTTTCTTAAATCGTCGACGGAGTCTTTCTAATATCGAAAAATTCACTGCGTCGAAAACTGCAGAGAACTGAATTCCTTTATTCGTTTCTTTAAAAAACTCTTTAGCATATTTCTGACAGAATGAGTATTTTTTTATTAACTGATTTGAATTCGTGCCGCGATAAGTATGTTGATGAAGCAAAAACAAATATATCATTACCCAGAAATAATTTTATACATTATGCTCTTCTCTGAATGTATGCTTAAGCTGCGTCACCCTTTTAGTCTCAAAGTCGTCACCCTTTTTCCACTACCAATCCTTAATTTAATTTGCATAAAGAATCCAATAAAAAGACTTTTGCTCGTTCGCGGTAAGACCGGAACTCAAAGTACTGTGAAATTATTTACACGAGCCCTTTTCCAAGTTCTCTTGCATGTTTAAAGCTGATTGGAATAACTAGTCGGCATCAAAGATTGAACGAGTGTCGCGATGTAATTATTTTTTTTTGCAAGATAGTGTCTTAATGTTTCGAATTATCTTCAGCATTGGTATAAATTAGAATATTTTTCTCATGGGGATTACCAGAAGCTAAATCTAATATATTATTTAGGGAAAAATTTAGTTGTAAAAGTTTGCAATTCTGTATAAAGAAAAGGAACTTGTATCTGGAGTTATTTATCAAGAACCGAGATTCTGATAACCAAATTCGTAAACTATTAAAATCCGCTCACGGCTGGTTCAGGATTACTCATCCATTAATTCTAGAGAATTAAAAGAAAATTAATTACCGAGGTTCTAGTTTAAATGGATGATGGAGGAAGAACGAGTAGATGAGAAGTATTTCAAGAAGATAGAAAGAGAGAAACGAAATTGTTTTAGAGGGAAATATTTCTCTTATTAAAAAGATTTTAGTTTTAATCGTCTTTTAGTAAAAATAATTTTTTAATTCTGATTCTCGTTTCAAGTATATTCTTTAATTTCTCTTATCCTCTTGCATTCCAGCATTTATTTATTGAAGTGTGGTTACATTTATTGAGTCGCTTCCAATTTGTCAACTGGAGTTTTTATGAACCCCAGTTTTTGCAACCAATTCTGGGTTGTTTCCAAGCTTGCGAATTTGGGAGACTCGTTTATTGTCAGCTTTAGAAATTTTTCAGTCTACTTTCCGATATTTTAGGAAATTGTATTAATTTTTTATTTTTTTCGTAGCTTCAAAGAGAAATTCGCTTTTCCAATCTTCAATATCGACAATTCATTAAAGTAGGCTTTCTTTTCTCTCAACTTTTCTAAAGTACTTTGAATTCTACATTTATACTAAAGAGGATACATATCTATCTCCTCATTACTTTAATGGCTTTGGTTTTCAGGAACAGGTTAAAAAAATTCAGTGGCGAGGGGTGAAGGATTCAAAAAGGGTGCAGTTTAGATATATTCTTGTATTTTGTCCCCAGTTTCTTTCTTGATTGCTTCGGAATGGTTTCTCGTTCTCCCCTCTTTCTCTATATTTTCCCACTCTCTTCGCTTTGCGTTATAGGTTGCTGGTACGATGGATATATAAGGGAACACGAAAATCCGTTCACCGTGAATTACGGTGACGGGCCGTGTCCCATCCATTATCCTGGCCGCCCCTGATTCCCGGTAATTAACTATCAATTCGCCCGATCGGTAGCGCACACCGGTTATATTTCGTTGTCCCGACTACGTACAGCTAAATTCTATCGTTCGATCTTCGATCCGATTATCGATCGTTTGTACCTTACGTGGCTCCTGGCTTCATTGAGACTTAACATCGAAACAGTACCATCTTCATCGTGATCCAATTATCCACCCACGTCCAATCTCAATTCGTGAAATCGGTTCAGTGTAAATCGAAAGATCCCGGGGAGAGGCTAAGAACCACGCTTACACCAAAGTCATCGATTCTTGGTTTAAGAGAATTCAAGTGCGAGGGATTACTTTCTTATTATGCAGTAAGAAGCCTGGATTTGAATTTTAAACTTGACTTCTTTAGGGTTTCTGATATTCGGAGCTAGATCCTCCAGCTGAAAAAGGATAGAATGGAATACTTCTTGCGAGAGGATTACACATTTTTATCGAGATTTATATCCCGGAAATCTTATTCCTAAGTCAAGAATCACACTGGAAATTTTAAATAGAGGCAAAAGTATCATTTTCAGAGTTGAAGATTTACTGAAGATTGATTTTCCTGAAGTTAATTTTTTGTTACCTTGATTAAAATTTAATATTTGGAACAGAAGTAAATTGCCCTCAATCCTCGTTATAATCAATCTTAGTTTATTGGGTTCTTAGAGTTTGTGTCGGTCGCATGTTTAGATGAGAATGCGTGTAGTTGAGTGTAGTTCTGATTTTTCGAGGCCATGAATGTTTATAATTAATTGTATACTTAGTATAGACTTATCCTCGTTTCACATTCGCTGACAATATTTAATTGACAGACTAACACAACTCTATAGAGGGCACGTTTAATGCAAGTAGAAACTTTCACGTCCCTATAGGATTAACTTCCTATAAAGCTTCTTTAGATGTAGAAGTGAAGCTATCCAGATCAACGCTGAATCAACCCTGTGTGATCCAACTTGCTCTCTCAGTAATGGTTTCCTGGATAGCAATACTACTCTTTTGTTCCAGGTATTCCAACTTGTTTGACGCAAACTTCTATTCTCTATTCAATTGAAGAAATGCAATAAGAGGAATAGCTCCAACACAAAGCAACGGTTTTCCTCAATCATGCATTTGAATCAAGGAGGAGTTTCATCAAAAGAGCCTATCTCTATCTTCTAAATGACTAAAAGATTCTTAAATTTGTATAGTTTCATTTAAAATATGCAATTAATCAAAGAAAACGGTCTTCTACTTCTAACTTTGTGATTGCAAGCTAATTCACTGGTTTAGTATTTCACATCTGTTTACTCGAACGTCTGAGGAAAGGAAAAGAAAAACAATCGTTGAAAGCCAGTCAGGCAAAAATGCCTCTGCCCACTCGGTGGAAGATGATTATTCAGGAAATTATTCGTGGTAATTAAAATGCAGATAAGACGCACAAATCATTGAGATTTTTTGGTGTAAGCGAGGGCGGGATTGTTAGCGATGTCCTCCTTCCTCTCCATGCCTTCTTGTTGGAAAATCCGGGTTCGATGTGGAGTTAAGTTGAGCCCACCCGAGGGACGGAATATGTATATATGTGCTAGACCGAAGAAAGGAACGAACGAATGAAATATACTCTGAATAAGGAATGAGGAGAATATTTAAGCATCGAATGACGTTCCTACGTTAAAAATACAAGATCTTCCTTGTTCCTCGTTCTTGAATGCAACGTTACGATTACGGAATACTTTAAATTTCTTCTGTGCACAGAATATCGTCTCTTGAAATAACTCTTGTCTCGGAGTACTTGGACATTTCTTGCAATCTTTCAACAGTCCTTTTAATATCATGTATTTTTAGATACAATTTCGTATAAATTATTCCTACTCGGTTTTTGTTTTCGGAATTTAATCTCTATTAATTTCAACCTTTCAGATGTAGCAAGCTTCTATTGCTGGGAAATTTAAACATTGAGTTTTAAATGTGAATATTCGAACAAAATAGCTCATTAAACTTTAACAAATTGCGATTAGTCAAATAAGGGACAAAGAGAATCTTAACCATTGGGGGATTTTCGACAATCGTATTCCGCTTGATCCCCTTCTTCCACCACTGAGCGACCAACAGAATGTTCGAGCATAGCTTTAACGTGATTAAGAAACAGTGAGTTTCCGGTCCTTGAATAGAATTTAGTATGCTGATGGTGGTGCAACCGTCGGTTGGACGACAGCCTAATTCGAGAGGAGACTAGAAGTCCGTTGGATGGATGGTTGTTGAAGCAACGGTTGTAATTGGAAGAAGTGTAAATGGTTGAGGTGCAGGTGAACTGTTTGTCGAAATCAGGCAGTCAACTCTACGCATATATACATGTACAATATGTCTTTCCTAGAGTGTCGCCAGTATCTGGGGAATATTAGGAATTTCTGTTTCGAACCCTTAAAAATTAAACTATTTGCACTTGAAATACTGCTATGTCTGCATGGTTAGATATTAGGAGAGTCCAGCATCCTCGCCTCTTCGACCGAGTTACCTAACAGTTTGTGTCGCTGATGGAATAATGGTCCATTTGGGATGCACGTGATGTCGTTGAATCCTTCCCGTTTCCTCCCTTTATCACCCTTTATCCCTTTCTCCCCTTCTCCCCCCCCCTCTCTCTCTCTGCTTCCTCCGCTCGTATTTACATGTAATTTCGGGCAATTAATATTTATGCAGGCTCGTTCCATACGTACGTGCCCCGAACCTCCACGTAACTGTTCTCTAGAGCAAGGGGTTCACGAGATGTTCCTCCATTCGATTTTGCATCAAATTGTATCTTCGTCTTCCTCATCAATATCTGATCCTTTACTGATTGTGATCCTGTAAAATACCAAGATCAATAGGAATATTTTTAAATAGCGTACTGTGCTTCGTGTTATGTCTGAACTGAAATTATTGTCAGAATATAATTTTTATTGGATGGAGAAATGGCCCAAATACATTTTGCAATTTGTTACTCTATTGTGTATATTTTACTTTTAGTTGACCGGGAAAATTGAAAAACTTGACTGAGAAAAACCGGGAAATGGCTGCGAAATCTATTCTCAAATCACGAGACGTAACAATTTATTCTGATTAATATTTTATCAGAGAAAGCTTCTCTAATTTTTCCTGACAAGATACTAGACACCCTGTGAAATATGGTCTCAGTCGTCGTGATAAAACAGAAAATGAAGATAAAAGTAATACCAGTTTTCAAAAGCAAAACTGTCTGGGAAAACCGTTGCTTAGAAATTTCTTCTTTCAGCATATCAATGTAAAACATTTAATGAGAGATATTTTGTTGTCAGTTGAAAATCGGCGATACGCAGCTAGTGTTGCAAATTATAAATTCTACGGGAGCAAAATGGTCCATGCGAAAGTATTATGTGTAGAACATCCTTTTTGTCTTCAAGCTCTGCAAAAAAATCATGACTATAAAAGATGTTGTAAATACACCCAGAAAAAAATTTTATTTGAATCAAATAAACGTATATTTGTTATAGAGCCAACTAAAAAATATCTTTGAATTAAATAAAATTTATTTGATTCAAAGAAATTTTCTATTTAATTCAAATAAAAAATTTCTTTGAATCAAATAAATTTTATTTAATTCAAAGATATTTTTTAGTTGGCTCTATAACAAATATACGTTTATTTGATTTTCGAATATTTTTTTCTCAGTGTAGGCGTGGAAAGGATGGTGGACGGAGAACATTCCGGTGACAGATACTTGCTTGGCATGATATTATGATGTGGATGTAGAAACATCGCGTCGTCTTTTCGTGTTGTGAAAATAAAGGTATAGGCAAAAAGAGAGCTAGCGTAAGGTTGGATCCTTCTAGAAAGGACATGGTAGAGACGACGATGCCGGCTTTTATGCCACCGGAGCTGTAAATACTTCAACACTGACGCGGGCAATATTAAAAGTGCGAGCGGAACATAGGGCCATCATCCGTGTGCTTGAAGAACGAGTGAACAAGTGAACAGAGAGCCCCGCGTTCTTAAATTTATGTTGCTTATCTTCCTATACCAAGAGCGTGAACATTCACGTAAGGCACAGGCGGTCGGGAAATCATTTGCTCAGTATCAATTTTCTTGTTACATTACGACCCTTAATACATCTTTAATATGTTCGTGTCTCACATTTCATAGTGAGAAATTCAGAATTTATATGAATTTTTTTCGTATGCTTTAATGAAAGAGGAAGAAATCCAGACTTCGGACTAATATTTTTTTTTATTCCTTTTTTGTTATCTTTTTTGTGAATAGGGAAGCTTTTTATTATTTTTCTCAGCCTTTTGTTATTTTTCTAAGGCTATAAATTAAAGCTATTTTTATCCTGTAAGGCTTTTCGATATCTTTTCTTTTTAGTGTTCTTCGCATTTTTCCTTTTATGAAACTTTTCCAGAAAATCATTGAAATTATATAGATGATTGTGCAAGAATTTCAAATATGTTTTGCCCTCTTTACCCGTGTTTAATCTATTGAAAATGTTTGTTCTGAAATATTACTTTAAATTGAAACTTCTCTGATTATAACAAAAATTTGGCAGGATAGGGGCAGAATTGTTCCACAACAAACTTTCTGTTTATGAAAACTTTTTTTAAAAAGTAATATATAGTTTTTATCACATCTTATTTTCTTTTAATTTTTGTGTTTGTCAATGTTCTATAAAAGTTTCCTGTATAATTACAAATGAACTTTTCTTCATCCAAATCTAAAACTTGCAACGAACACATCAACTCCTTTACTTTAATTAATCTGAGAATCTCACAAAATTAATTTCTTGAAGTACTCGCGTTAAACGTCCTTCGATTAAGATTCCGCCACTTTTGTGGGGGTGGATGTTAGAGTCTCGACGAAAATGTGTGCTGCAAATATACACTTGTGGGGTTCGGTCCGATGGAGGAGAGGGTGGCTTCGTTTCACGAGTCATTTGCTCGACGAGCGTTTCGTTCCTGGGGTGGCTTGTAGCTGGCCCGGTCGCTCATTCGCTTCGCATCGGCCCGTAGAAATTCGCATAATGCCACTGCTGGACCGTTTAGGTAAATGGTCCTGTTTACCCTAGAGTGGACAGCAGGAGCCATTCCAAAATCAGCTAGATAGAGCAGCGAGCGATTAAAAATCAGCGAGTGGGCGAGCAAGCGAGAGGAAAAAGAAAAAGGGGAGAGAAATAGGCGGGGGTGGTAAAAAAAGGTTTCATGCCGTGGTAGTTAGCTTGATTAATTGCATATTTATGTATCAGGCCACTTAGGCGAGTCGACTTGCCTTCTTCTTAAGATCCGGGCCCTCCACCCTGCGCCCTTGCTTTCCATCCCCCCAAAGTGCTTCGCCTCGTCTTAACGTTGAAATAATGCAGGCGGAATAAGGTCGGCTAAAATGTTTAGAGAAGTACGCGCTCGGCGCCATGGCCTTAAATCACCGCTCGCTGACGTCGACTGCTTCTACCAGTCTTCCTCTATCACTCTCCATCTTCTTATTCCTTTTTTAGTTTATCCTTGTTCTCATCCCTTTCACGTGTCTTCTTTTTCCCCTGCACTTATTTCATTTCTGCAACTGAAGGTGTGAGGACTTCTGGCAGGAAATTTCCCCAGTGATGGATCGAAGATTAATGCTGCACCAAAAACTAAGTGATAAATAGGATATTCAGTTATGCAGGGAAATATCTGTCTCTTATTTCTGTCATCTTCGAAGCAATTCTAAGCTTTGTGTGTTGAGATTGTTGAGTAAACAGATATGAAAAGTAGAAGAGATGGTGTGTTGGTAATTAAGAGGGTGGAAATATTCATTAAATTTTCGTGGATATATTGTTTGAAATTCCACGAAAACTTTAAAGGAGTTCCTTTGTAGATCTCCAAAATTCCTATGAAAATTCTTTAGTAATTTCAGATAGGTTCATGGATTTTCCATTGTTCGCAAGTATGAAGTGATGAACACGGTTTTTATAGTATCAAATTAAAACTTAATTAGATCCTTTTGTCGGTTTCGCCACCCTTCTATCTGTTAAACCTAGGTTCAGTCCCTTCGAGCTCGAATATCCTAATTAATTTATGAACTAATTAGAACTTTATTTCACTTCAGTCATCACCCACTCACCTTAATTCTTGAATCAACTTCAGCCTTCACCTTCTTACATCTTTTTTAGAATCTCTCACTAAATCCTTAATCGTTTTATTGAAAAGGAATTAAGCTGACTCCCTTCACACATCTTGAGCAGAGAGAGCAAAGAGCACTTTTTCTTATATCAATTTCCTATGCGGTTTTTATTTTGGAAAGGATTTTGAACATTGGATAATAAGGTATTTCCGGAAGCAGGTCAGCACTGAAAGCGACTTTCTTTGGGTAATAAAGCGCGGATGCAGAATTTGTGAGCCGTGAAATTACCTAGTGAACACGTGGGAGAAAAACAATGAGTTTTCCTCGACGGCATAATGGCAGCTAAGGTTCAGAGGTTAGATGTTGGATACATAGGTAAAAGGGAAAGGGGACATTGTGACGGGATCACATAAGCTTGGGAACGATTTACAACCGAAACGTATAACCTACTGCTTTTCCTTTTTCCACATTTCTTGCTCTATTAAAATGGTATTTTCAAGTATATTAGCTTCTTGACACGTTTTATATTATACCATTGGAAACCCTGCAGTATTGCCATGAAAAATCAATTTATGATAATTACAGAAATATTAAACATTCTTATATGTATTACGGTGGTCCAAAAGAGGCTTTATTTATTTTTTCTAATATTAAAAATTAGAAATCCCGAAAACCGCAAACATTTTCGAGGAAGTGAAAAGTAGAAATAATTTTCTATTTCGCTAAAACAAGTTGGTTGACTGTAGGTGGCGCGTGTCATATTTTCATTTGTGGGGTAGAGGCATATGAGAGACAACCTGTCTGGATGATGGTTTGGCGGTTGCCTAGCTGAGTACATCTCTAACATATATGTGTATATTAAAATCGCATCATGTGAAACGCATCGCGTCAAGTACAGGTAACGACCGATTTTCGAATGTCGAGTTTTTGACAGTATTCCTCATATCGGTGTACTCGATGCCAAATAAGCTTAATGGCACTCATCTAATATTTGTGAGTCGTTCAAAATCTGGTATATCGTCAGCTGTAATATTACTTTTGATTATAAATTATTTTTTAAGCCAGGAACGTTGTATTCTCTTATAAAATATGATTGGCGAGTTTTTTATTTTCGTTTCGACATTAAAAGCGGTATATATAAAACATAAAAACATCTGTCGCGGGTCTTATTGACTTGTGAAGTGATCCATTAAGTAAACCTTTCCCAATCCATTTTATTTTACAAATTTGCGTTAGGAGCGACAATTTTTTCCTCGAAAATTATTTCTAAGCTAGTTACGAAGCGAGAATGAGCAAAGAAAAATGATTCGTTTTATTATAATGATTTTTCAGGTTTTATCTTTATCCTTTAAGGTCCTTTTTACGTAATACTTCTCGTGATGGAAATGCGTTCAGAGAACGGGTGGTTTCTAATTAAAAATAAATCCGAAAAGGCGTAACCGTTAGAAGAAGGTTAGTTGGCGATCGCGTTAAAATAAATTATTTAAGTTGTAGCCATTTCGTGGGTCCCCAATGGCTAATATCAGGATAATGGAACGAGGTGCTTCCGGCTTGCGAAAACTCGAAAAGGAGGCTGGCGGTGTTGAAGGGAGCACGCAGGGGTCGAGAGGACGACGACGAACAAGGGGTGGTAAAGGCGTTTCATGGAAGGGCGAAGGAGCTCTTCATGGAGCAAGGGTATCACGTTGCCGGGGGTAATTGATAAGGAGGAATAAAATAATTGATAGATAAATTTTCGCCCTGACAAATTGGAGAATGAATTACGAGCTGAATTCCCCAGCAATGAATTTCAAGCTGCTGCGTTATTTTACCGTTCATCGAGTCCAACACTTTTTACCCCAATCTTCATATTCATCACTATTATTTAATACCTTTCCAATAAATTCTCAAATTATTTTATTTTTTATTGTCTCAATTGTAAGAATATCTAAAATGAGAGTGAAAAAAATAAATTAAAATAAGCTCATTAAAATAAGCTTTATTGTTACATTAATTGAATTACCGTTACAGTAATTAGCAAGATGCAATTTTAACTCGTATTACGTCAATTTATGCCATCCACTTTTCAAGTAGTTTTCTCCCTTGATGAGTGAGCCATTTTAACAGTAATTAATGCACACGTTTATTTACTTAAATTATATACGAGATCGATAATGAAGTAGAGGAAACGTCGCTCTTTATTTTGAAGAACTTTAGTGGATTAATATTGATGAATCTAAAATGTATATTTGAGATTCATTAGTCATAAATTATTATCGATTCTTAGAAATGTGACGTGATTGCTGGAAATGTTATTCAATAGTTCTGTCATCTGAATGTGAAAATAGTAAACGGGATCGGGAGTAAAAGAGGGAAGGTGAAAAAGGAAGAAGAGGGAGTCAGAACGATTCGCTTTTGTGGGATACTCGAGTTCGTTTAGTCGTGGGAAGGGGATGAGAATTGTCTAGTAGGTACACTTGACTTAATTTTCATTCAGGACATTCCGCGACGGCAGGAATTTCGAGCCATTAAGCACTCGCTATCATTCGACTAGCCCCTCGTGCGTAAGCTGATTTCAATTTGTATATCTTCACTTGAAAACAGCAAACTAGAATCTCTCTACAAAATGGTCTTCATTTAAATTAAAAATAAATGAATGCCTAGAGTAATGCAAAAAATATTTTAACGATGTCCAAGAATATTTTCCAATGATAATTCTTTAGATCTAATATTTTTAATGTGGAAATAGCTTCCGGATTAATCTTGGATCTGTTTGGTGAAAATATTAAAATAAAAATTTGCTTGATGCCAGATTCGTCTCTGCACACGACTTGGTGGTGCGGCGGCCCCTTAACCGAGCAAGCTTTCGCCTCTAAGAGCCGCCACCACCACGTCAGAATTATTCCGTATAATTATATTCGTTTCGCAACGACACCCCTGGGGCTCGAAATTGAAATTGAGCTTCCCTAGACGAATATACCTTACCACTCTTACGTTGGTTCTTCCTTGTAGCCGCGAGCCAAGATTCTCCGGCTTTTCCGCCGCTCTACTCTTTACACGCCCCTTCCTTTTTCTCAGAGAAGTTTGCCTTATCCTCGTACCTTAATCTACAAACATAGGATGAAAACTGTTTAGGTGAATCATATAATTAAATATTTATGTTGAGAAATTCTTTTGATTTTATTTTGCTGTAATTCTTCTTCGAAATGCAGAAAACAGGGGAGATAGGATTAATTCCATTAGGAAGGAGAGGGAGAGATAACAGTATGCGTAATATTTGTAAATTAAAATGCTTTAGTTAGCTATGCACAATTTTATTTTAATATAAGATATTCGTAATGAAGATTACGTTAATTATGAATCTCCTTATTTTAAAGCACACTTAATTACTATACTGTAATGCTAATTGATGCATTTTTTTATTTGTTTCAGGTAAGTCCATTATGAGTTATAATAATTTGGTCCAAGGTTCCAGTGACTATAAGTGAGTAATGATTTTTGAAAATCAAATAGAATTCTGGGATATTTTGTTGCACTTCTTCGCTATTAGAAAAAGAAATTCTATTTCTATCATTTCTATACCAACATATATGTATACTCCATGATTATAGTTTCTCTAATCGGTTTTGTTCCCAATTTTTTTTCTCTATTTTGGTTTCCCGCTAGCTTCTCTTAGACGATTGCAAAACATATCTAAACCAGCAATTATTTAAGACGGTTTACGGTTTCGAGTTGCAAAACATCGCTTCGGTGGAGACAGAACCAGTTTCCGAGGGAAACTGACGTCTGTTCTGGTAATTTTTTGTCGAAAAGCTAGTCTTGTCCCGGCTCTAGTGATAGAAAGTTAAATTCACAACTACATTTATTATAAGGCAACTTTCATATGTTTTTATAGATAAATAATTTTTTTTATGATAAATATTCAATTTTTACCTTAAACTCACAGAATATCGATTTTAAAAACTAATTTTTTACTTAGTATAGTGATCGATGCACTTTATTGGCGAACGAAGCCGGCAAAGCGGTTTCGCACTGATCAGCACAAATTAGCATAGTCAATTTATGTCTCCTCCCCCTCAACCTATAAATAACATGTTTATCGTTGTAATTTATGCGCGCTGGGACGTGCGAATGTCACTAGTTATACATATAGTGTTCGTTTAGAGTCTCCAGGAAAGTGTAAATTTCCCATTGCCCTCATGTCACATTGCAAATTCATGACACTTTTATTGAATCAATTATTAAAAATATATTCTTTGCTATAAGTGTACAGATATATTTATATAATTAGTCTCGGCTTTCTAGGCCAATTATGGTCAGTCGGACACATTTTATTTCATTATCGACGTTTTAATTTATTCGTCAGCTACTGACATTCATTTTAAAATTTGAATTTTATTCTCCATTCTCAAAAGGTAGGAAAAGTCGGTTTTGAAAATAGTGAAACATTTTTTATAAGAGGTTTGGGTAGTCCTGATTGCTTCGCTTATCAAGGATTCTTTCTGTAGATCATTTTACAAAAGTGAAAAAAAAGAGTACATTCACTCTGATGAAGACTGGAGAGGAAAGTAAACCACTTTTTTCGCTTTCTAGGATAGTTGAAAACCCAGAAATAGGAAAATTGACAAAATCGTCGATGACATTGGTGCTTTACTTGACGTGATGATAGAAATGGAAAAATAGAGGGATGAAACATGTGCACGCACGTCCAATCGTGTAGGAGAGCAATCGATGCATTTCGATCAGTCAACACAAACGCCTATTCGTGGTTTTATAAATACAAACACGCAGACCTGCTGCATACGCAGAGGCATACGAAGCAGTACGACGTGCACACATGTGTGTTCTCCTCTGTCGCCTGCGAGTGGAATAGGTCTGTACGATATGCAGCCATTTGCATACATATAGGGTCATTATAAATATACCGAGTCCCTACAGCCTGTCTCTCCATCGTCCAAGCTCATCAGAAGTGGTACAACCGCAGTGGAACTGCCCAATGGCTCCGCTTATCCGTTATTGCGAACCAACGCTTTGCGTCTCCATGGAATTTCCGGTGTTGTAAAGCTTTTTTCTCTGGATTATGGAGACTAGAAAACAGCTGGGGACAAGTGAGGGAATAGTACGATTAGCGTAATTAAATTATCACAGCTTCATTTGTTTTAAAATAAGCTCTAATGTCTAATACTATGTTCAGGTTGACGGGATCTAACCCGGGATTTTGCAGTATTTTTTTAAAAATGTATTTAAACGAAATATGGAAAGATTTACATAATTCATTTTAGAGGACCCTAAAAAGACTCGACTGACTCATATCTTCATAGAACTGACCCCCTCACTTTTAATAAATTTTAAATATATTTTACCCGGTTTTCGCGCTTTCATTTCACAGATGAATGTTTGCCATAATATTTCATAATGGACGATAAAAAAACGCAAACAGATGATATTTGATGTAGAGATGAAATAAAAATTCTTTCATTTTTCCGAGTGAATGCAATATTGTTCATTAAAAAATTCGTCGAGCCAAAGAGACATCGTATTTCTAGTCAACTTCGTTAAAATTTCTTTTCTTCACAAAAGGTTGCACGTGATTGTCGCAGCCGTAAACGTTGATGGGTTTATACGTTAACGTTGACGATTGCCGAGTTGTGGATAGAGGTAGGTGCGCATTACAGATGCTAATAGAAGCTGGTACCAGTACCACGTAGAATACATTAGCGTTTCGTTCGTCAGTCATTAGCTAGTAAAATACGAAATACAATTTTGTTGGCAAGTCCTCTCAGTATTAAACTTCTTCGTCACGTAAATCTATTCCCTCTGTTTTGTTAATCTTCCTAATTGATTAAAAAACAAGCCACTGGTAAATTTGGCCATTTGCATTCTCGTACGTTTCGTATACGAAATCACAATTATTTTAATCAACCTCCACACGCTAGTTCTAATTTTATTCTAAATGAACTAAATATACATCGAAAATTCACATAAGAATGTTTGATTAAGTTTAATTAACTTAGGTGGGAAAAAGTCTAGACTGTTGAGTTTTCTAGATAATAACGCGATCGAAAAAAGCAAGAAAAAAAAAGCATGTGCTAAGTCGATGGAAGTACGTCGACAATTTAATTATCCATTCAACCTGTGGCCTCGTACTCTTCTTTCCCTTCTGTTTCCGTGGCTACAGACCGCAAGCAATTTTTAATTAACACCCACGGGACACGACAGAAAAATTACCTGCGTTTCATAACTCTTAAATACCTTCAGGCTTCCTGTTCTCGTCAAAACTCTTTGTTTCAAGTACTGAGCATGAACGGACTTCTCAAAAGAAAAATTTCCAATACACTTTTACCAAATTAATTGCCTTAGCAAAAACAATCATCGATAGGTGTATGAGTATACAATTATACATAATGATGTATAATTATACATTCTGTAATCGATGTACATAAATTATTGCAAAATTACTTTGCAATCAGATAATCTTAAATTATAATTTACATGCGTTCTCAATTTGAGATTCATCAGCTTCATTCCCTTGCAAAAGTGTTCTTCAATGTTTCTCGATTTGAAATTGCATTCTGGACAGAAATAAAACGACAAATTAGCTTTGAAAGACAATTTTGACAAATTAAATGTACCTACCAGTGCAAAGCACTTCACCCAACATCATCCTCCACACAATTTCATCACCTAATGTACAAAAACATTGAAAACTCATAACGAATAATACCCTGCACTGCATTAGAGTATTATCATAATGAAAAAGAGTTTCAGAAAGATGTCTAAATGTCTCGACAATTATCCTGATTTTTATAAATGGTTTTCACGTCAGTGGATGTACGTGTCGCGATACAAGCGTTAGTTCCTCTCGTGGTTCTGCAGCTAACGTTTTGTGCGCCCCTGCCTCACGATTCTCCGACCTACCCTTTTTCGGTCTCCCCTTTCTTTCCCCTTTGCCCTTTCTCTCTCTTTTGTCCTTTCTCACGCTCTGAATCTGTCTTTCTTGCTCTCTGCCTCTCTCCCATCCTCCTTTCTTTCCCCTGTTTCTCTTTTACGTTCTCTCTCTTACCACCACCTCGAGTGAACGAGCTAACCCCCACCTACCCCTCCAAGCAACCCCTCCAGTCGACGTCGTCGCCGCCACTGCCGCCGCCACCGCCGCGATACATTGCGATACACGGCTCTTGTCTCCACGCTACCTACCTACGTGCAGGACACAGCGCTTAGCCCATAGATACACTAGGCCACTAGGCACACTAGTCACCACCCCTTTAACCCGGTTTACCCCCCTGTTCAGCTAACCAACCCTCAAACCGTATTCATCCGACTTACGTTTGCCCGTCCGTGAATATTAATCCGTCCTGCGTGAACCAACACCAATTACTGACGTGGCATAAACCCACACCTATACAGACATCGTAAACACGTGTACCACACGTGTACACAAGTGACACGCACGCGTACACAATCAGTGCAAAGTGCATCCGGATTTCTGACAGAAGTTATATTCGATCGGGAGTGTCCACAGAATCGCAAAATCGTTTTTCCACAATCAAAAAAGTGATTTGTTCTGATAGTGTCACCCTCCAAATTCGTCAAGTGTTAACGAAATTTTGACAAAGATACCTAGTCGTATCATTAATGAAAATCGCGAAGTGATTTGCAACCCCCAATTTCCGAGAAACGACGATAGACGAATTAATCAACGATTAGTGCTGTGTCCTCTTGCTTGGAGTTTATCCTTCTCGAGGGTCTGTGAAGTGAATCTAGAGAAAATTTTACGAGTCTTGATGTTGAAAATTGAGTGGTAGGTGGTTCTAGTGGTTGTACCTCCTCCGGCGGGCAGAATAGTCACTTCGTGTCGCGTTGCCGGTTCCGCTAAAGCCGGGAAATAATACAGTAACCATCGAAGTGCTTGGACGTAGCCGCATCACATCCGGCTGATTCTATTCACAAGTTAATCGCCCTCAATACCCTGTCTCTTCGCGTCTCTTCCTTTAGCTAATTAATCTGTTCAGTACATAGAAATCCAGTTTGTCAGAGATTCATCCTCCAAGAACTATCTTCGCAATTTATCTTATCAGTCTTGATATTTTAATCCATTTTTTGAAGCCGTTGAGCATACATTGTTAAAAGCGCAAGAAATTATAAAATTATCGACCTTACTGTGATTCTCAAACATATTCTCTTGACCCATTATTGAAATATCATCATTCTTTAGCTCATTCTCAAACCAATCTACTTTTACTTTGACCACAAGCCCACAAATCATGTTTATTCTCTAGATATACGGATGTATATGTGTACGGATGAAATCAGATGAATCAAGGATAATTGAGTTGATGTTCTCATCATCGAACATCTTTTTAACACATATCTGAAACTCAAACTCCGATTGCAGACCTGCAAATTCATCTCCTTCAGGCTCGCCTTCAGGAGATGTATTTCTTTCTCTGAAATTCGAACTCTCGCAGTCTGACCCGCAGACTCTCAGGAAGCGGATATCAGTTTCCAAGGAACTGTCCTTGGTCCAAAGTAGTAGCGTGTGTAGAAATCCAATAAAGAAAACTGTTCACGATTTCGCGTGGCCTAACCGGCGTGCTCAAAACAGTCGTGGTCTGGTTTCCCGCGCGCAAGCACAACCAGCCGACCGACACCGACATCGACGAGCCGACAACCAACGCCGCCACGAACCAACCCCTACACACAACAACCCAACGAGGCATCCCCCACTCTGAATCGCACAACAGCCAGAGCGGAAGTGCTAGTCAGTCGCCGAGCGACCTTCCGACATTACGGGTTAGCTTCAACCCTCCTTTTGAACCTTTTTAGTCTTCGTCCTTTTCACGTTCGTTAGTAGAACGTGCAACATCCCATCAGATATCGTGACGGAATTATCATTGCTCCATTTTATTAGAATCGTTGATAAGAGAGGAAAGTTGCACTAGCGCAACGCATGGTCTCTGATACCGAATCCTCTGACTCATCTGGTGCTTCTATGATGACGAGGTCAGGCATGCAGACACCTCGTGGCTGAACTGGGGTTGGGGAATTTTTTTATTTTGCGAGAGCAAAGACTAGGTCTGTTTATTAGGAGGATGTATCTTTGACAGAGAAAGAGATTGAGGGCGCTATTAGCAGGATAGTCTCATAAATGGACAAAATCTCTTTTATCCATTCAGATAAATTCAGTGCTATAGCGAGTAACTTTTTATCTTGAGTCAAGGTCAGATTTGGATATTGATAACCGCGTGACCAACGGCTCCGAATAGTGCCACGGTGAGAAATAGTCTCAACGGAGGATTCTGAAGAAGACGTGAGATCGGAGACTCCGACGTGGTTTACACAGAAAAGAGTCCTTGTATACTTGTTGAGCCAAGAGCTCTCAGTTTAATATTTAACAAGAGTCTGAGAAGTGTGCCGTTGCTGCTGCTCTTCCGCAACAACTGCTCTCGAGGCACGACGACGAATCACGAATTCGCCGACCAGAAGTGTTTTACAAGTCGTAAATAAACTGTTGAACGTGCCGTCAACGTAAATATAAGTCTATATACTAAAAGGATCTCATCTACAGTGTCGAAAATAGGAGATGCTCGCGTCGACCACGTGGTGAAGAGGCATCATATTCCGGAGTGTATAAAGTTCGAGTGACTTTAGTTGCTTCTCTTTCGCGGAGTCTTCGTTGAGATCATCCTCAACATCTACACTTAAGAATCTCCAAGCAGTTTGAAGATAGGCACCCACTTAAGGTCGCGAGTTACCTGTTTGCGGGTAACTGTACTCTAAAGTTCGTCCTTGAAATTTAGTTACATTCAACAAAACCAACTTAAGATTATCTACAAGTTGGTCCAAGTTAGAAGAGCAATCTCACGTGGTTAAAGACTCTTGAAACATTGAGCAGCTAAGTGTTCTGGGACTCAATCATCGAATTAAAATCGAAATACGAGGATAACGTTGAATTTCAAGGATTTGAAGGAATTTCTTAGTGGATTAGAGAGAAAAAGGCAAAATCCCACCCGCAGGCAATCGGGATCGAAAAGAGGGCCAGGTCCAAGTGATCCAGAGTTCCAGGAACATAAGTGAAAACAGCAGCAGGTGTCTTCAACAAGAAGATATCAACGGTACGCGAGGTTGGGTGCAGTGGTGCAGTGCTTGCAGGGGTAGAAAGGAAGTTGGGGTGGCCTCGTCATCGGGCAGTTTGGCTCCAAGTGCACCGGGCCCCGGGGCTGCAGTGGTGGGTTGCCTGGTTGGAGTGTACCCGTGCTCTCATTCTTCCACGGGGCCCAGGGGCCCCACAAGTTCTCATCTAATCCAAGGCATCCCAGCGAACCAGCAGCTTCAGGGGACCAGCTGTCGCGCCTGTTGCTGTGCCCATATCAACCACCATCAGCAGCCACCCACAGCGGTCCAGCTTACCAGTCAACGGGGCGGTCTATCGCTGAGGGTAGCGAGGGTGGCGTCCACCACCTCCGTCCGAGCCGCCCCCTACGCCCATCCCCAGCACCAGGGGCTGGGGCCAGAGTGCAGGTAAAACACAGTACACATTTTAAGACAGTCACTTTTGTAGAAGCCAACTTGATTCATTAATAAGAGATAAAGATAACAAATAAGAGAAATCAAATCATAGAAAAAAAAAAAAAAACAAATAACAGATAACAGATAGAAAATAAAGAATAAACAGCCTACACGATAACCGCGCACTCTCTCTACTTCTGCTACTTGTTCTTCCTCAAAAACTTGATTCAACTTGATTCAACTTCATCGTTCACATCGTCCGACAGTCAGAGTTAAACGAATGCAATTAATACTCAAAGTGAAAAGATAAAGACGTGTTTGAAAGTAGCCCGACGAAGTAAGATTGTGCGGCGAGGCGTTGTCGACGTATTAGCAACAAATACCAAAAACGAACAAAAAAAAGGTGTAGGGAGGAGACGGGCGCAGTGGGTGGAGGTGGTGCGCACATCCTCGGCAGCCCGATGCTGTTTGTTCCGTTCACGGTGCCGACTTTCCCCACGACGCACCATCAGACGTCTCATCCGGTCCACCAAACGCATCATCAGCAGCTGCAACCCACCAACCAGAATCCGGTACAGCAGCCACCACCACCGCAGCTCACCCAGATCAACCAGCTTAATCACCTGAACCATCAAGGGATCGTACCTGTGACGACCAATCAACCCACTATTCATAGTACCAGCTGTTCGCCGCAACAGCAGGCTACAACACCGAATAAGGTTAGAGATTGCTCTTTCAATTGTTTACATGCTTGCTGTGGCTTCTTGGGTAAACTCTTCAGCTTTGGACCGCTTTGAATTATTAGTATTTAGTTAGTTTAGAAATTAGAAGATACAGAAGAATACTCAATTGACATGGTTTCTTTTATTTTTTTCAAGAAACTGCGATCGAAATTTATTGTAGAAAGACTTTCTGTTTAGTAATCACTCAGGTTGCTGAGGCACTATTGTCGTGTGTCTTCTTTTCATTTCTTCTAGCTGGTGTCTTTTCCATATCCCATGTAGTGAAGCGCTTTTATTATCCTGGCGTGGATTCAAGTCAATTTTCTTTAGCGAGCTATAACTCGAAGAAGGATATGCCTTGGTCGAGACATGGTCTGTGCCTTGCCAGTCTGGCAGTGCGGGGTGTTCGGCATGATTTTGCTCCTCCTTTGGCGCCGCCTTGCCAACCAGGAGGAAAGATACATCGAGTTCTCGCGCAACTTATCAATTATCAGGTTGGGTGTGAAAAGTATATGGACAAATGTGAAAGGAACGTTTCACATCCTTCACTACATTTATGAGATCCTCTTTGTTCTGAGAACAATATTTGACAAAAAGTTGGTTTTAGAAGTAGTGGTTTATTTCTTCCTTCGGCTTTGTCAAATTTGGTTGACATTCCTTTATATTCGGTTAGATTTAATCTGCAGGGTTGTTTGCATTTTGAAGTTGAGTTGAGATAAAAATCGTAAATAAGTCAGATAAATGAATTCGTAGGGTAGAGAGTTATTAAATATGGGCGTTATATCTTGCTATCGAGAATGAAGGAGAAAGAAAGTGAAGAGTAGACAAGTTACCTGAATTCTAAAGGAAGGGAAATGACTCCTATCTTGCTATAGTACGGGACGAAATAGCGGGAAAACTTTGAGAGTTGTTCACGTAACTTTATTAATTAAAGGTTGTTAGTCATCGTTTAATTCTCGATACAGTGTAGGTATATGTTTACTGCTTCGGTTTTACAAGAAAGAAGGCATTGTCGATTTCTTTACCTTGGGATCTATCCTCATTTTAAACTCTGAGAATCTTTTAAAATTTAGGTTAAAAATTGATATTTCAGTATTTCGTTGAATAATATCAATCTTTTGAATTTTTCAATGTTGCACATGACTTTTATAACGCCTGTGAAATTTATTATTGGAACCATGAAAAGTGTAGGTAGTAAAACTGCCATGAGTTATGACTGGTGTCTATAGCATTCATCTCGTTTTCAACATTTGAAACTGAGGCATTTGAAAAATTTGCATCAGAATTACATACGAGTGTGGTTCTTTATTTAATGTAAGATAACAGGAACAATAACAGCAATACTTTAATTGTTAATACGTTTGAAGTCAGTGATTTACAACATGCAGTAATTATGCGATAACAAGCAGTGAGTGATGTGAATTTTACAGCAAAAGTGCAATGCTACTCTAGATTGGAATTTCGTGCATACTAAAACCCATTTTTATTTTAAGTGCCTTCAACGCAGATTAGATTCTCTACCTATTATCGCATTTTACTGCATCTTTGTGCAGAAATGCAGGAGCTAAAATAAGCACAAAGTGAAGGATTGACAAGGATTTTCAAGAATATTTCTAGAGACTTCAATTTATTTTTAAAGGCTTTTCTAACACGTGCTTATTACCTTGAAATTTTTTTGTTATTTCTGAAATTAATTTTAAGCAATATTCATTTTCACTAAAATATAGGCGGGTACAGAGAGAACAGAAATTATTTTTTATGGACACATAATTCGACATAATTTTTACAGGAAAATGAGGTGTTATTTTTTTTGATAGTTACTAGAGTTAGAATGGCACTTAAAATTCCTCTGTTGAACTCTAGATACATGTAGATGAAAGTTTTTATTTTAAAGAAGAGAATGTTAATGTTTTCTAGGAAACGTCACCACTTAACTTGTCATAATTAAGAAATTTCCTTTAGCTTCATGTAGGTCATGAGTGAAAATCTAGCCACGCGAGAGACGTTGGGAAACTCCTGTTCATGGCTGGTGTGCACGGGTGGATTTTGACGTGGCAGGTTTGTCGTCATGGTGGGATAGGGGAAGCAGGGTGAAGATCAAAGCCCTGGAGATGATTTCATTACGTCACGCCACTCGTCTGCTCCGTTGAAATATCAAAAGAGTACAGCTAGAACCCTGCCGTACAAGTATGGCAGTCGTACCAACTCGGCACGGAGCCGGAGGTCTTCCGCACAATGCTTTTCTTGCCAGGCTGAAAGAGACCTAGGGAAAAAGCGAAAGGGAGAAAATCAGCTCCCAGTCTTTCGAGGCTCGACTGCAAGATCTACTCTTTTCCTCTCTTTTCCTTTTTATTTCTTTCTCTACCCAGAGAGAAGAATATTATTACCTCAAGCTGCCGCCTATTGTCAAAATAAGCTCCACGCAAAATCTTTGAAATAGAAAAAATAGAAGAAAGATTTTTCTCGGAGAATAAGATACTTATGATTGAACTATTTTTTAGAATACTTCTCCTTTGAGTTATGATCGTATTATTGCAAAAGATCGATTTTGCAATCCCGGAAGTCGCGATCCTAACAATATTAGATTTACGATCCTATTTTTTAAGGGGTTATATTACGATATTAAGTCTAAGGCAACCTCTGGACATAAATTATTGCAATGCCTCGTGATTTTAAATCCTTCGAATATTTACTTTTTCAGTTGAGACGTACTACATATTAATTAAACAGTGTTAAATATATTTTCGTAAGAGAATATAGGTTTCTTTCTAGCGAGGGATTTTCCTGACTCTTCCTTCTGAAACAATTAAAGCTATAACTACTCAGACTCGTAAGCATGGTACAGGAAGGCATCGATTAAGTCGAAATTAACATTTAAAAGCGGAAAATTTGCAAGTGCCGGGAAGCCACGGACCATGCAGTGTCGCTGTACATAATACACCGACACACGTGTGCTTCATTGTGAAGCAAGTTTGAACAAGAAGGGACGTACATTTAAGAGGAAAGTAGTTTTGTTTGTGTAGGTATTGTTTGAGCGAGAGCGAAGTTAAAACAGGACTGATATAAAGAAAGCTGGAGAGGGATGACATGGGTCAGAGGGGGTGAAAGAGGAGGGCTCGCTGCTAAATATAAATGTCCCAACATTTGTTACTTGGTGTGTATGATCCCGTGTTTGTTTGTATTTGCGGTCCACGCCCAACGTTACGAAGAGCAGGATGTTTCGGTGCTCGCTTTTTTATTTTCATTTTTATGCCTGTCTTTTCTTTGTTTTTATACGTATTTTCGCCTGCCAGCTCCCGCTTCGGGACGCTCATTTGTAAAATTTTATGACGGCCGCCAGCGAACCCTCGGGCTCTTTCCATTACCAGACTTCAACCGGAGTTTTTAGGAACTTGATTTCGATTACAGACCATCCCGTGAGAGAGTATGATTAATCTACAATTTTGTTGTGTTATTCTAGACAAATCGATTAATGGTTTTTAGCTGTATAAGAGCCTAAATGAAAAGTATTTTTATCCCCCATAACCTGAATGGCTTTGCCCTTTCCTTTGACACACCATTTATGCCGAAAAAGTTCGATTGTTCGTATTGATATTTCAGTGGAAAAAAGGAAGGAAGAGGCTGTTTTATAAATATGGTTTTCTAAATAAGGATATCAGTTGATTAGATTAGGAATTAAGTTGATTATACTTGACTCATTTTTTTATATCGATTGTACTGTACGTTTAATTGAGTATAGTTGGCGTTTTTATTTCAATTATTTCTTTTTATAAACAAATGTTCTCTCAGAGCTCGAAAAAAAACTGAAAATAGAATGAAACTTCAGTAGTAGTAACAGAATTATTGCCTGGCATTGAGCCATCGTAGGTATAGTTCTAACCTAAGCGTCAGTCTGACTCAAACAGGCTGTTTCTACTGAACCATCACTCTATTCGGCTTACTTGCCAGAGGAAAACTTTTCTCCATTGCAATTTCTCTTATTTCCTTTTTTATTCTTTAAAAAGTACCTGTAATTTTTAAACGTGATTGGAAGAAAGAGGACTAACCGCTTTTAATGAAAATTGTCGCCAGTTGTCTAGCACCATTTTTCTTAATTATTTTCACTTTAATTGATTTCAAAAGTGTTTTAATGTTTATTTAATTAATTTAAATATTTCCTCAATGTGGATCCGTGTTTAGATACAAAATTGATATTTCATATGAATTTCTTAATAATTCGAGACGCGAAATTCGTGCGACGTGATTAAATTGGCTTTCGCAATTAACGCAATTTCGTTTGAGTAATTTAGCTACGCTGTTAACTAAACTTGTCGCTTATGTGTTCATTAATAACATGCTCGTAAATACATTGCTTCTGGAATTTCATTTAGCTGAAACTGGACGTTTGATTTGTCGCTAACTTAATGATGTCAGCAATTCAGCAATTCGATGGTTTAATTGCGTCGTAAATGGAGACACTCAGGTTGTTATAGTCCGCCAGAACTTTGATGTTTCGATAATGCATTTCCTCATTAAAATGCTCCCATATTTTAGCAATTAAATTACATTAGGATGTAATTTAATCCAGACTAATAGTAATTACCTCTCAGGGGGTTGAACCCTCATTGTTTTTCTTCTTTTTTCTTTGCTTGATTTTTCATATCATCACAAGGGGAACACTATGTTTTTCCTTCAGATCTAACTTATGTTCTTTGTTAAAATGCAAAGGGCTCGAATGAAAGAAGATATTTTAATATCGTGAGAGAAGATAATCTAGTCAATT
The DNA here is from genome assembly GCA_904066015.1 of Synergus gifuensis. Taxonomy (NCBI): domain Eukaryota; kingdom Metazoa; phylum Arthropoda; class Insecta; order Hymenoptera; family Cynipidae; genus Synergus; species Synergus gifuensis. Next base: position 2,144,209 of record CAJFCO010000030.1, read on the forward strand.
CCGCATAATATAATTATACATTATTCGATTTCGCAATAATCGTATGTGTGTGTTAAAGGGGGTAAAGTGGGGAAGATAAATCAAGAGAGAAGGTAGATATAAATTAGTTTATATGTACTTACCAGATGTTTTTTCTCGCATTATAATATGATGTTAATTTGAGTTCGAATGCGCCAGGAGCTTTGTTCCACAGTTTTCAACTTTTATGAGAAGTTATCGAACCATAAAGATGTCTATGCACAATGCATTATGTGTATTCGGGTGTGAGGAGAGCAGACAACAAAATGTAATTAACTGCTGCGGAAATAATTAAACTTTTATGCACCCATGCATGTAGAATTAATATTGAATCGAGTTATCAAGCTCGACACTCTAAACTACTTGTTATTGCAAAATTTCATGATGACTTTAGTAATATCGTTTCACCTAATACTAAAACTTTTTCATCCATTATTTTATCTAATACAAAGTGACATTAATGTTACAGTTAAACACTTTGAAAGAACTTTTGATTAGAAAATGTATTCAGAAAACTATAGAGATATGAATCAGGCATGTTAATTTACGAAGGTATTTTGAATTGGATGCATTGGGAAATGTAGAAAAGCTTGATTGTGAATTATAGAGCGAGTGTCCATTTGAATAAAACGAGCTTGCACGGTATAAATTTTCGAAAACGTGCTTCTGTTTCGAAAAAAGGAATAATGAACGGTCAAAAAATGGGGTGTAGATTCTATGCCAATTCACGAAAGCGAGGTGGCTCGTTATGCACGAACTGCATTACTTTTATTCTGGAAATGGTTCGCGTGAAGTCGAATTGCAATCCATTTTTTTTTCTTTTTTCTTTGTTAGTATCCTTCTTTTCTTCTTTTAGTATTCCGTTCCTTTCGGTTCCGTTCCAGTTCCAGTTTGGACAAATCGTGTACTGGTTTGGCATACCACGAACTGGCCAAGGCTTCATTCGCTGGCTCGTTGGTCGTTCAGGTTGGCTGCCTGGTTGGCGTTACCCCGTGCAACGGGATTTGCATCCCGGATCCTACGATTTGCATTTCAATTCTGCGAGACTTCACCACCATCGCCAGCTGCCAAACAGCAACACAAACATAAATAAGACTTTAAGGGAGGGCGATAGTGATATACATAAGAATGAAGAATTTAATTGCAGAATCAAAATTTCTTTCTAATTTTGATATAAATTGCAAAATATTGACATACTGAAATAATATTTTACTTCCCTTTGAGTGAAATATAATTAAATATTTGGAAATTAGTTGACAATTCCCTCGATTTTTTAATTCACTTGTACAGTTCAGGAATTTGAAACAGAATAATATTAGCTGAATTTCAACAGGAATTTGCTCGTTTGAGCAGACATTAAATCCTTTTTTGAATACCGAATTGATTTCCACTAGGCTATTTGATGTTGAAAACCAATTACTCCCAGAAAGAATATAACGTGACGGATCAGTTTACAACCTGTTCACTTTACAACTGTGATTTGTAAACCAGAGAGAAAATCGTTACATGTAACCATTTTTATTTTCCTCTCTATAGTGGAAAAATTAACACGGATTTGTTAAACGGATTATGCATTTCAATCGAGTAGAATGATTTTTTAAAACTTATAGAATATTTCAGCTATTCTCGTTTAAAGGGTCCATCCCTAAAGAAACTAAAGTGGTTGTACAGAAGAAGAAGGAGAGAGAGAGAGAGTGAGCTAGAGAAATTGTAAATGTGAGCTTTTGCATGCACAGTATTTCTTTCTGAGGTTTTTAATCCCAGGGGTAATGCGATAGCAGCAACGATCTAGAGGCTGGGACCCTCTTCACCCCTTTATGGAAAACCTCCCCGTACCTATCCACGTCCTGCTACCCCTGAATCCACCTCACCTCTTTTCATAGCTCCACTCGCTTGCTCAACCTAACGACTTTTCGCCACGAATAAAATACACTTGTTATGAGCAGAGCATATTGTTGCTTAAAGCCATCCACGTATAATGGACGTGCTAGCGTGAAATACATATTGATCTCGTCAGTTTGAAATTTTCGCCCAATCTACCCGAGAAATATACGCGGGGGTACATCGGAGCCTCCCGGAACACGCATCTCGTGTAGATCGTTACTCTCGTTACTCTCGTTACTGAAGAACTTCTTGTAGCGAGTCGTAAAATTTTTCGACATCGGGATCACGAGCAGAACTTATTACTGATTATAAAAATAATTTACGATAGTTTGTTACATCTTTTAGCTTGAAAGCTGTCCATCCTTTCCACTTACTTACGACAAATTATCAATATTTTGTTCATTCTTTGGTATTTTATCCTGGCTTTCATTTTTCCTCCCACTTTTGATTTTAAATAAGTTGCTTTTTCCACGGAATGATTTTTACAGTATTTTGCATGTTTTCTTCACCCTACTACATTTTACATTTTATATACTAGGAAGGACAAGCTGCATCCCTGGAGATGCATAACGTTATATTTTATTCCCAAAGTGATAGTAAAATGTCGCAAAATGTGCATCGTTGCTCAAGACTGTCCAGTTAAATTTCCTCGCATATTCTCGTACGCTCCAACATTAGGTGCAAATAGGCATTCAGTCATAGACAGAGTTTCTACTAGTTGTAAAGCAATTATAGAAGATAGTTTATCGCTCATTAATTTAGGCTCACGTGACTAAATCGTAAATTCTTCTCTTCGCTCATATACTAATAAAAACATTTTAAATATGATAAATAGTATTTCAAATAAATATTAAAAAAAACGTTATGTTCTGAAATACGATTGTGACTTTCGTCGGATGCACAGATAACAATCTAGATTGTATCGAGCGGGAAGCGCAAGTCGAATTTAGGATAAAAGGCGTTGAATAAATTGCTGCACATTCATTTGTTCTCATGGGTAGATTAAGGGGTGGAGAATTGGATGTGTACAGGTTTTACGGGACGTAGTACTGGTGCGGGTGGTCGAAAGTCGAAACAGAAAACCGCAAAAAAAATTAGAGCAACAAAGGATGGTAAAGTGAAGAGAAATAAACGAATCAACGATAGCTGACCGCAGGCCAACCACCAACCGCATCCCCGGTGCTTGGCACCGGCGAGAAATTGAAAATGGAAATGTTTAATTGCCCGAAAACACGACGAATACCACTCCTCGTTTTGGAGGGTTGCGAGAAATTATACGTTTGCTTTTTTAAAGCTTTCATCATCAAGAAAAGTGGGACACTCAAACAGAAACATCCGTTTTCATTCACTTATTCTCAAATTAGTCTCGAAATAAATTCTCCAGCTAGGTAATTCATTAAAATTTTTATTGAAAGAAAAAAATTGGATTTTATCCATCCCTCGCTAAGATACTTTATTTGCGGCTAAAGAAATATTGGAAATTGGAGTAAGGATTGGAAGGGAGTATTCAATTTGAAAGTTTATGTTTTCTTTGAAAACAAGAGGTGCAGTTTGTGGTGTTGGGGATGAGACGTTAGGGATAGCAATCGATCACTGATCAATGATCGAGCATTTATGTCAACAGTGTCAGGTCGACAGACTGAGGACAGATAGGATGAAACCTCATGATGAGATCCTACGTTATCCTCTGCACACACATGAGATGTACTTATTTCACACTCGCAAATTCAGTGTTGTGCAGATGTTTGTAGGTAGAGTAGTAACGTATATATGCGTGTCTGGTCTCGAGAGTGAACCACAAGCACCAGATAAATATGGAAATTTTGTTGTTTCACGCTGAACCCTCCTATGAGTGTTGGGGAAACCAAGCGAGAGGCATCAGCCCACTTGTATTTATCCCTTGGCACCAGGAACACAAATATCGTCGATACACTGTTACCATCGTTAATTAGTCGCTAGATTCAACTCCAACATCAGTCGACCTGTTATTAATGCTAATTATACCATAGCACACTTTGCTGATACCAAATTAGCAGAAAAAGTAATAATGTGCCCCAATTGATATCACTTAATTAAAAATAGCATTGAAGAGTTTACCTTTTAAACGGAATTTACAGGAAATTTACTCAAATTTGCATTAGAGATAATGCATAAGTATCGTGTTGTAACGATCTTTCCATTTATTTAACGTAAGCTTTTGAAAGCAGTTGAAATTCTCCTGGTAATAGTGAAAAGTTAGCTGAAATACACCCAAGGGAAGACTTCCTTTGTCGCGTCTGGCCGTCGGTGTATCTCCCAGCCTCGTTATCTTTTTATCTGGTACTCTGAAGAGAGAAAGAGAAAAAAGAAAGAAGTTGGAAGAAAGAGAGATGGGAAAAGCCACCTAGGAAGAAAGAGAGAGTGAGTAAGCCTCGCTGAGTGCACACGTGACGCTCACATTAATTATTTTTACTACGCTCTTTTGTTTGCCTTATCCAGAGGGCGTTCTGGAAGGTCGACATTTTGCATTTAGGTCGCGATTCGCAGGTACCATCGCACACTGAATTAAAAAATATATAGCGATTTTAAGGAATTTCAAAAATTATAAAAGGATGTCGAGAGATTTATCTCGAGATTTATAGTGAATTTAGGAAATTTCCTAAAATACTATATGAAAGTATTTTTATTTTTGCCATTATAAAAAAAAAACATTTTGAAATTTTTTACTCTATTGTTATACCGGGAAAATTGAAATACTTGTCCTGGAAAACCCGGAAATTTGAAATCTTCCACTGAATCGCCACCTTAGTTCGCCTCCTAGATTTTTTCCATGTGTAGAGTTTAAATGAAGAATGTGAGACAGTTAAGATCTCAAAATAAAAAATGATATTGCGTGATATCACCCTAGTATTGTGTCCGCATCAAACGTAAATTTATAGTGTAGGGCAGTTTCTCTTATCAAGCACAGTAGATACAACAACCACGATAGAGTTAAACTCGATCGTCATACGAGCGGTGGGAGCTATACGTGTGCAGTTGGTCGAATCTAGCAACTACAAACCGTTCTTGAAACGCAGTGAGTATCTGCGTCAAAGTTGTCTGCGTTGACTGCCGGCATGGTTTGTATTTCACAGTAGATATACGGTTATCTTGTACACGTTCATGACAAAGCCCGTACGTCCCTGTTAAGCGCTATCTACCCGGCACTTGAACGTCCCTCCAATCTGCGTCCGTATTAATTACGGTACTCATTAAGATATCCGGTAATTCGCGGCAGGCACGGGCGACTAGTTCGCCTCACCACCAACACTAACGCAAGTATAGAGCTTGTACTCCAACTTCTCTATATGTGTAAATGTACACACCCTTAGTGATATTAATTTAGCAAGAGCGTAATTTTCCTTAATTAATTGATAGATTGTCAACCGGGATAGGCAACTGCAGGTGCATTTCGGTAGCGCCCTATGGTCACCAAAGGACCAAGAGCGAGTCTCCCAATACTAGTCTAGCGCACACTTTGTGTCACAAATTAGTAGAATCATCTGTGGATTAATTGTATTTGACGTAAACATGCTCGCTTAGTGAATTTGGTTTATCTAATATGTCGAGAAACCCTCTATGGTGGATAATGATTTACAGTAGTTTGAATTTACTGTAAAATGCTTGAAGAATCTTGACTAATTTTATGATAATATTTTAGCAGTGATGCTGTACTGGATGATCAAGTTTCTTTGGTGTATTCATAGCTCTCAGTTTATGTTTAAGAAAGGGGAAGAAAAATTATACGGTTTGGAAGAAACGTAGAATAATAGGAGAATCGAATGTAGAATTAACTGAGGACAATTTCCTCATAGAGAGAGGAGCCTTTGAAAGCTCATACATACAACTTGTAATACTCATCGAAGTAATTAGAGTTGAGTCGCGTGCAAGTGGAGAATTTCGTCGAATAGGTGATGAAGTTAGAGCAGAAAGTAGAGATAAACGAATGGAGGAAGGGAAACCCTAAAAGCGACCTAATCGTTCTGGCAGCTTGAAATAATTGATTACTTCCGAGCGGAGTATTTTCGGTATGAAATCAACGGCTTACAAACCGACACTGCTAACAAGGTTAGAAGACCTGTTTCACTTGGATGGGGAAACTTGGCAGTGTTTGCTCGGAAGTGAAAACAATAATGAAGAAATAAATGCTTTTACGTTAATAAATTCACACTATGAATCATTATAAACAAAGGATTATAATTTCTCATTATAATTATAATTATGAAGATTTTTTAGGTTGATAAGAGGGTTTTGTTAATTATTTTCATAGTCTTGGTTGTATGTTTAATTCCTTTTTCGAGTACATTTATGTCTTTCATCGCCGCCTCGCCTACTCTCACAATGTTTCTGTTCAAGTCTGAATTTAGTCGTTCTCTCTTGACCACACATGAACCTTTCGTAGCTTGCCTTTATATTTAAACTCCCGCAGTCGACCCTTGGGTAGAGCGCTTAAATTCATAAATGCTACGAAATGTGGTGTGAATTTGCGACATGCTAAATATAATTCTTGTCCGTTTCTAAAGAGGATTATGGCACTGAGAATTCGAGAAATTTCTGCGAATTTTGTACCAAGTACTTGTAAAAAGGCTTTCACTCATTTGTTTAAACTTATTTACAATCTTCTCAAGTTTTTCTTTGTAGCATTATTGCTTGTTGTATTAGTTCACAAAATGTGTTTATTTAACGCCGAGTGTAAGTACTTAGCGTTAAAGATGACGATGTATCAGAAATTTCATTTAAAATATTGCATCATTAAAATTGTAAGAGGTAAAAATCACTGTTGCCTTCATTTTAAAATGTTAGAAGATGCATTTTACAGCTTTTTAGCTCTAATTATTCCACTTTCGAGGGTCTTTTAAAATTGTAGAAAAGTGTGGACTTGTCGCTTGAAATCACATTTAATCATTTTTCAGGTAATTGACTGAAGCAATGATTTGAAAAGAAGCAGCAATTTTTGAAATGTTCTTAAATTCTTTTAAGTTTTCGAGTGAGGTTATTGCTCTAGATGTCAGGTAATATTGGTCGAGAAACACCCTTTCGCGAAAGTCACGGGGACTCCTACGACTGATGGTAGCTTGGATACGCGACACCCCTTTCGGTATTCTATATCAGTCTGTTCTTCTCTCATATTCACCAACGATCTCACTTTCTTTCTCTCTCTTGTCGGTCTCGACGTACGCTGATGTATGATTTAATGCTGGTTTCGAGAGACGACCGAGCAGAGAGTGGAGCAAGAGTAGACGAGCGGAAGGGTGGCGGTATAAGGGACGGGTATAAGGGTTTGCACGGTGTAGTGTTGCAGTGAGCTCATTAATTTACTAGCGAACGCCAAAGGGTGGCTTAACGAGGCGCTAGGTTCCATTTTATTAGGCAAAATTGAAGACGGGCTCGACAACCTACCTCGTCTTCTCTCTTCCACCCTCTACTCTCTTATTCTTCCTCTGTTTCTGAGGTTGAATTCACTCTTGATAAATAATGCAGATTTTTGGTGCGGAGGACGCAAATTTTAAGCATTTAGAACTCACGGTAAATTGAAAATGAATATCTGTCGATTACAAGAATTTTTGAAAACTGTAGTTGAATATCTAGATTTTTCACCCTATAAATTAAAAGAAAAAATAACGTGTTGCAATAGGATTATTGAAGGAACCAGAAAACGTTCGGCGTGGTGAGAGTTGCTGAAAGTAGTTTAATTTACTCAATCCGCTTGCCCATCGACTCACATTCGAAAAACGATCGAGTCTGACCAGGTAAATCTTGTAACTGACGGTCTTCTTTCTGCCTCAATGTTTTCCACTCTTTTCCTCTCTTCATCCTCTTAATTTTCCTTACCCAAGAAATGCTTCCGCACGGAATTAGAGGGTGAAAGTTTTCCGTTGCCCCTTACACAAGACTTTCTACTGCTCGTCGTGCTCAACGTGGAGCGTCTAATAAATATTAACAAGAACCGCGGTGAAATGATAATCCATGGAACTTTTCCAAGAAAGAGAACGCGAGAGGGAGTTATAAATACCAAAGTACTGGAGCAGCTCGCGATAGACAAGGATAGATAAAAAGGACAAGGGAGAAAGGAAAAGAGGCTCGAGAAAAAGGGAAAAATCTCCCTACTGGATGATAAACCAACCGAGGAATGAGGGCGTTCAAGGTGTGGAGGAATGGCACCGGAATGAAAGAGGATCCAAATTATTTTAATCCTTTTCCGTTCTCAGAATGCTTCGAATTTTCCCTCTCTTAACTGTTTTCTAAGATCTGAAAATTGATTGCCAATATCTAAATGTTGGATTGTTGATGTGATAAGAATTCGACTCGTCAGTGCCATGAGCGTGGACTTTGGAGAGAGCCCCATGCCGGAGATTCCATCGCTAAAGCGATTGATCTATACTACTTGTTTTCACTGTAAATCAGTACAAACTGTTCTACACTCTTTTAACTTGCAGTATCTCATTGAGATAATTTATGTAGTTGAAACTATAATTATCTGATGTAAATATTGAAGCATATTTTAGACCATATTTTACCAGCTTTTCCTTTAAGCATTTGATTTCTTGCGTTGCGCTAAACATATGCGCCGACGAGTTTAATTCCTCTTCCAAAGTTTATAACACTTAAATATATCATTTTTGTTACAATATGTACGACAGTGCATATATAAAACAAGCTCACCGGATCTTGTTTTATCCGCACTCGATATTTAGCACTTTTTTCATCTCCGTCCCAACTCCAGGCTCCAGCAATCGTCTCGCCGGATCTCTTTACCTCTTTACGACGTCCTTCCCGGCCCCTCGCAACCCCCGTGTCTAGTCGAGCTTGTCGCTCACGGAAATGGAATTTCCGAGTGGAGTCGTGGCAAAAATTGATTCGCTTAACCCGTTCATTGTGCTCGGCCAGATCTGACAAGCCTCCCATTCGCTGGAGGCGGAGGTGGAACCGAAGGGTCGAAGCTCCACGTGATGGCTCGGTAAAGAGCAAGGGCAGTGCAGGACAGGGCTATTCTAAGGGCTCGAGATTACAAGCCATTGTTCTATCGCACCCTTTGTCTCAGCTTCACCCCCTCGCCTTCACGTTTCTACCCCATCATTACCCAAAACCCCTCATCCTTTCTCACTCCAAGGCCTACCAAACCTGTACCGAACCCTCGTACTTCTTTGTGTTTTTAATTCGCAACTTTGTAACCAGTTCGCAGTCACTGCCGAAAATCTCTCACTCATCGCGCCACCCTCAGTCGAACCTCTGGGGTGGGGACGGGTGGTGGCCTTCGTCAACGCTTAACCCACGTCAGACCCTTTCGTATACTGCGGAATCTCGTTTTCCGAGTTTTACGATGAATGCACCTTCATTTTTGTATGCCGCTCTCTTGTATTTTTGCCAACTTTGTAATCGTGACGGTATAGCCGGCCGTTTTACGTGGACGCGTCGTAAAACGATATTACCGTCAAGAATTTAATTCCTCACTGAGGTTTTTATCCTTATGCATGTACAAAAGACCATTTAACCAGGTTTTATATTGCATTGCAGTTTCACATGAGTTATACTTTTGATTGTATTAGTAAAGAGATTTTTGTAATGTCGATGAGTTTATATAGATTTGGAGTTTGCATGCTGCGAGATTGAATATGTATATGATATTAAAAAAGTTTACGTATTTGTTAAGGGAGGTAGAATTTTGTTGGGAAAGGGAATTGGTGGAGTGGTATTATTTCGAAATTGAAGCGAGTAAAGTTTAAAAAATTTAAGTCTATTGCGGAATGAATTGTTGGAATTGTTCATGTTAATTAGAAAGTGTAACTGTAATTAAACTTGAAAATTTTAATCTCTGTATGAAAAATGTGGGATTAGTTTATAAATGAACTTTAACTCAATAATTACTTGCAAATCACAACAGGTTTATTGGTTAAAATTAAGTTGCTCTTTGAGCTGGATGTGAAATTTAGTACCGGCTTAAAATGAATTTATTATTTAAATTGAGGATAAATAAATAAATAAATCAAATAAATAAATCAAATAAATAAATAAATAAATCTAAAGCTAAGCAACTGAACTTTTGTCCAAATAATAATGTAAGGAAATTGCTTCTAAGTTACTCTAAAAACTTTCATGCTGTTCCCTTCGATATTAAAAAAAATAATCTTTTTCCTTTCGCATTATTTGAGAGAAATTTACAGCTTTCGAAGTTTCTTACAACTTCTCTAAAGTACAGAGAAGTTGGAAACAATTTGAGTAACAAAGTAAATAAACAATAATAGCGATTAAACGCTTCGCTGGAGAGTTCTCTAAATATTTGAGTGCTACCTAACTTAAGTCGGTCATACTCTGTAAAATATACGAGCAAGATTAAACTCCCTCGTCCCTTTAAATTTTTTTATTTCTTTTCAATTTTCATTTCTAATGATCATCCTTTTGTTAATCTAAATCAGATTCTACCTGATATTTTCTTGTGGGCTCTTTAGAAACCTGTGTTTATTTATAACATACATTTTGCAATTCTAGTGTATTTAAGAGCACCATCTGGAACATTATTAAGCTTTTTTGTCAGCTTAAGTAAAAAAGAATAACGTCTCGCAGTTCGTTTCACGATGGAAACTTTGTCAAGTGAAGGCTGAAGTAGGAAAGCTGTATTGAAGAAAAATACATTGTATTGGCAAGGAGTAAAGTAAAACTCGAAATCGAATAAAATTTCGATGCTTCGATCGCCGCTCGCTGGTAACAAGAGAAGGTACGACGAACACTTTTTTCCCGAGAGGATTACGGAAGGACTCTGGACGACTTTGAAGTCGTTCTAAGAACACAAGCTCGCCGGCCTTTCGCCGTCCCCAATGCCGTTGCTGGTAGTAAAATGACGGTTCGGAGTAAAGTAAAGTGGATTCGCTCGGGTGCAATTGGAAACTTTTAGTAAATGTAAACTGTTTCGTGCTCGAGCAGATACAATCCAGCGCTAACCTTGTACGCCTATCTTCTTTCTACTACTGAAACTGTAACCGATTCCCCTTCCAAGTATATCTTTGAAATCGCCTCGTTAAATATCTACGAGTTCACGTAGCAACCTTTTTTTATTTCTCTGTTGCTCTGTGTCGTGTTGACGGAACTTAACTGCGTTCCGCTGATATCACTGTTGTTACTTAAGTTGTCAAAGAAACCTTTTAAAACTCCTTCAGACGTATGAGTGCAATGGATCGAGAAATCTTAACTGCAGAAAGTGAAGAAAAGTACTTAAATGGGTTCAATATAAACGATTAAAGTAGGATTTACAAACTGCCTGACTTGAACAGTTGAACATAGCCATCTTTTCTATTTATCTTTCTATTTATCTTTTCTATTTATCTTTTTTGAATTTTCTTTTATATGAAAACTTCTGTGTTCCTCTCTAAAAAAATTGGTGTGTAAAGATATGTTTTGAAACCACTTTAGGCTTTGCTATCAGTTTATGACATAATTCTTCTCAAATGGTGAAAGCTATCATTTGGGAAGAGATGAAGTTGACAAAGTATCAGGAAGTTTTTTCTGTTAACATAGCATTGATCAAGCGGCTCTTAATAGTACAAGGTCGTTTTTGTTGTCAGAACATAAAGGGAGGGATGAGAGGACAAATATTTACTTGTGTTAATACGGAGAAAATAGAGAGTAGAAGAGATAGTCAAGATGAAAAGAGAGAGAAGATTGGAAGAGAGGGAAGTGGTAGCGAAATTCGAGTACAGACGAAGGGAAACAGTGCATTTCGCTTCGCCACGTTTGGCTGCTTCGTCCGATAGTCCGATTAAAGCCGACTCTAAAATCCCATACCTTCGCAACCCACCGCTCTGCGACCATTCCGTTTTATTGTCTGGGACACCATATGCATAGCAATAACTATGCCGCTACTCTCCTTGTACTAACCACCCCTTGAACTCTAAAAGTCGATCGTTGCTGACTCCATCGAAGGCGATCTCCGTATATGGTTTCCCACGAACACTTCTCGTTTTTATGTTCTTTCGAGACTACGATTAGAAACTGGTATAGTCACTCAAAATATAGAATTTATTAGGTACAATAGTAATTTTATTGCTATGGTTGGATTTTAAATTGTAGGTGTTAAATTCTAGTCAAGTTATTTTCTAATTTTTACTTAGTCGCAATTCTTGCAAGGTTACTGTTCTTCAAACAGTAACCTTGAAATTTTAACGAATATTTTTTAGTGTTGTTTATTTAAGAAATAAACATGCGATTTATAAAATGTTTCTCACGTTAATGAATGTTTTCATTATTATGAATCTGAAAGAATATAGATTTAATTAATCATCAATTATTAACAGAATATTCTCTTTTGTTGCAGGTGAGTTTATTCAATGACCTTACATAATCATCTTCAAACGGGGTAAGAAGAACCTCTACATAATATTATATACCTTTGCAAAAAATAATTTAGAAAAGAGTTAAGAAAAGGAGTTTGAAAAAGACGTTTTCAAGAGGGGTTGGGAAAAGGGGTTGAGAAGCAGGGTGGATAATAGGGTGTATTACAGGTCAGCGCTACTTGTACAGAGTGTCTGAAGCACGCATGGATACTTCCTCAATTGTATTATATGTATAATTATATTCAATTTAGTTTTGGAAATTGCAATACCAGAAACTGCTTCTACTGAAATACAATAGTGAGGAAATGATAATTAAAGTCTGTTTTCCTTTCGATTATGAAATTGAGAGTTCTTGGTACGCCATAGTACCGGGAGAAAGTAGGAAGACGGCTATTAAGATCAGAGTTTGTATTGAGCTACTGCAGGGTAGTTAGAGGTGTCATGTATGCGTGCAAACACGGACAAGAGTAGGTCATCATGACGCTAAAGGCTTATCAGATAGCAGTAGGAGTGAGTATTTTGTATTGGCATGCCAATGGCTACGACGATCCATGGAGGGAAAGGGGATTCGTTCCTGAAACATGTGTAGCAAAGCAGCTTGTGCTGTTAGCTGTCTGACAGTTTGGCATGTTGCCTCCCTTAGCTTTAGCGATCTGATCGAGTCTTGTGCGCTCACTTGCGCGTACACAAACACGCAGGAGTGTAAACCTATGCTCGCTTAATGCCTCGGTAAATTCGTCGGACGCAATGTCAACTTCTCTGATATTCAGAACAAGATGCCAAGACAATGGATTTCAATCTCCTTTCTTCGAATCACGATACTAGTGTCGGTCATTTTCAATCTATTAGATTTTCTATCTATTCGCAAATCATCAGCGCGGAATACATGCAACTTACCAAATATGTGCCAGGACTTAATGAAATTTAAATTGGAAAACAATCTCTCAACCCTTCTTTTTTTGTTGGAAATTACCTTCCCTTGAAATTCTCGTGAAAATTGTCAAAGCCAAGTTAACAACCCTTCTTTTTTTTTTGAACGAAGACTATCTTCCCTGCATTAAATGCACGTTAGAATTGTGCACTGCTTTAAGTATACAGGAAGTCGGGGTTGGAAGGTATGATTTACTGAGGGAGTACGAGTCCTCAGGGTCGTTAACTGTAGGTGGGTATTTCCGTTTTTGAGACTTGCTCGAATGTAGGGCGTCACATTGTAACCTAACCTGGCCTCTCAGTTCCTATCTATCCTAGTGCAAATTACGTTTCCGTCCACGAGGTAGTTATTCTTTCTGAGTCCACGTGATCGGTAGTCTCTCGACAAAATCCCCAATGACGAACGAACCGAAATGGGGTTAATACGATTTAAGGACAGAACGAACATGATTCGATACCTTGAAAAGCTCAGCGTCACGTAAAACGACGTGTACAGCCTGAAGCGGTTTGTTCTTTCTGAACACTCGCGGAAAGAAAACATCAGAAGTCGTCGTCCACGTGACTCGCTGACTCTCAATAAAGAAACTGGAAGCGTAGAGTTCCGGCTGTAAAAACATTAGATGTTTCCTATATCATAATGATTGGAAGTGGGTTCTGGGATAAAGTTTTAGAGCCAATTCGAGTACAATTAAAAGAAAATAGTCCACAATTTGATTCGTTTTTTTTAAGTGTGTCTAGTTAATTTTTGTGTGGGAAAAAGGTTTCAGTACTATAAACAGTGTGTTTATTGAAATATTTCTGGGTAGTGATACTTGCTAGAGAATTTAGTACATTCAACTCCCGCTATAAGTCACCTTACTTTAGTTCCTTCCTAGAATTTTCGTCGACCTATGTAGAGTGCAGTCTGTTTGTGTCTGTTTGTGAAATTCTTGGAAAGGCGTCAAGGCCATCGCAGACCATGTTCGAAAATAGGCTTCTAATGGGAGTCGAGTGTAATTTGAAAAGTTGATTGATTTTAAATTGATTGACTTTAAATTGGTTGATTTTAAATTGATTGATTTTTAGGTTTGTAATGGATTTGTCATGTTTCTGGGGAGACTTGTTTGAACTTGAATTGGAACGTATGGAAGGATTATATTCTACTGATCTTCCTTGGGTCGTTTTGACGCCCTCAGGGTAACTACACGGAGAATGGTGCGTCAAGACTTATTGACCAAGCCGCTGTAAAAACACGACCTTTCGGCGGTCGAGTTGTTTCAACGTGTTTTGTCAGGCGCAGCTCGTTTACGACCTCCTGCTTTTTCTAGGGCAGAATCTCTCTTGCAGCTAGTCCTTCAGAGAAACTTTCTCGTTGATGCTAGGTTACGTCTTTCTTACTTTTACTCTATATCAAACTTAATAATAGAATTGACAATTATTGATGAGTATATGTATAACTTCTGAAATCAGTAATTATACCAGTCAATATAGTGGTTGAGTTAACTAATAAAAATTTCTAGACGACTAGTTAAATGAAAAATATAAAGAAATTTTTTCTTTTTTGTTAATTATGAAATCTGCAAGCAGAAAATTGGAAAGGTTGGAAGCCTTATGACTTATTATTACCAAGCACGTCCAGATAGTAGGGTCGAACGATCGAGTAAGGTGCGCGTATCCGTACGTGACTTTTGGGATAAACGTTGAAGGCATGGATGTTGCCAGCTTTCGAGATTCAAAAGTCGTGTATGGGTTTGCGGCTCAGGTTCCTATGAGAAAATTATCCTCGCATCGTTTCTTCGCGATATTGCGGGACCGCATGATATCCCCATAGAACACAGGATTTCACCTATTTGCAATAACCGTTTTGGCTTCGCGTGTTGAACGAATAAGAGAAAGGGCAATAGAGAAGTGAGAAGGTGAGAAGGGAAGAACCTGTCGACGCAAGGATTCCGTTGCGGAATGTGCTTCGCGCTTGGGATAACCTTTATTTTACGGTGGACATACGAATGCAAATTAGGACCTCTCTGCAACCCATGGGAGACAGAGCTGCTGCTTTCGGGGTCTAAACAATACCAAAGCATCAAGAGAAACGGTAGATCGGATTAATCTGGAATAGCGGCTTCATTAACAATTGTTATCAGTCTTTGCTTTCATCTCATGCATACGTAACAGAATTATATTTTTAATTGAAAATAATTTTGAATTGGTTAATCATTTTTTAATTAAAGTATCATAGTATCATAGGGCAAAAAGTAATTCCTTTTCTTTACCATGTTTGCTGACCTAAGAAATCTAACAAGAATATTTTTCGGATACATGTCAAGGAACGAGGGATAAATAAGGGTAGACCGAAAGAAACGAGTAATTCAGGGTTGGCGTGGCAAGGCTAGCGTGCTGGAAGCTACATGAGCCGTGGTGGTCAACGTACCATAACATTACATCCATCCCATATCCTGTGTGCTCACTATTTCTTTCGGACATGCGAGTTAAAATATTCCTTTCCAAAGTAGCTTCTTCACTTTACTACCAAACTTTTGAATCAATTTAATTCTCAACTGCAACCTACTATTTCAAACAAGAACTCAATTTCATTCCTGAATTATCCATATTTCATTTCTCATAACCCTTTGATAATATGTATAAGGCCATCAGTTTCACAACTTTGATTAGAGGTCAATTTAATATCTTTGAAGTTGTTAAGAATCACATTATATTTAGTAACAAGAGATAAAACTCAAATTGAATTTCCTCAAAGAAATCTCGATTCTGCGAGTCTCGTCTGTCTTTTATTCTCTTCTAATCTCTCCGTGAAAAATAAATTTGGTATCAGTGAGTCGAAAATTAATATTTTTTAATGAAATCTTCCGTGGATAAATCCATGTAAGAAGGAAAGGGAGTGAGAATCAGGAAAGGGACCTGGGAAGAAAGTGCGAGAGCTTATCAAGAGATTTAAGTTTGTCTCGCAACAGCAAAAGAGAGGGTTGCGCAGCCGCTGGCTTAATCCTGTATTGTAAACTAGGCGGCATACAGCGGCAACCAACTTTCCTGGCCCCAGGTTCGTCTGTAACCCTCCTTTCACTCAGTCTCTTCCTCCACCTATCTCTACACCACTCTTCTTTTTTATTCCTTTCCTCTTGAGCATTACCTCTTTCTTTCTCATTTTGTATCGCCATCTCACCAGCTCACAACGAAGTCGGAAGAAGTACTGGGCTAATCTGTCCCCTGGGGAATAACTTGAAGCATGAAACAAAACCTTTTCTTATTTCCTTCTTTTATCTTCATGCTTCACCTCTGTCTGGAGCAACCAGTGCAACAACCGCTATAAGAAACAAGACGTGTATTCTGTCTCTTCCTCTGTTTCCCTTTTAAACATTCTCCTGTGCTCTCCATCTTTTAACGCGCTGTATCCCGCCTACGACATCGCTCGGCTGTAAATGCTTTTCTTCTCAGATTTCACGCTTGGAATTCCACGCGCGGTTTACACCGCGACACTGAGATCTCTTTCTTTAGTTTAGTGAGAAATTCCTTTCGCTTTCGACGTTTCATGAAGATAATTGCGTTGAGATCGTGTTGCAATTAAAGCGTGGAAAAGAGCTATTAAAATGGTAGTAAGCGTTGACAAATATTTCGGCGAATCAGTGGTGCAGTTTTTTAAACCAACACCTTATTCTGAAACAAATATTCAGAAAAGTTTCCCTAGAAGTATTATCTTAAAAGAAGGTCGTTTCATGGGGCAGATTAGCGTTTCTGGAAACAAAGCCTAACCAGGATAGAAATTTGGAAAATACTTCTGATTAGATCAGAAAAAAAAACGAAATAGGAAGGAAGGCCTCTTGATTTGAGTAATCCGAACTACTTTTCATAGCCAAAATAAAAAATAAACTTTAATCTTCATTTTGTATATCTTGTACTTAGAATGTTGAACTGCAAGTGTATTGTCGAAGCACATTATTAAGGTGGCCTTCAAATGTCCCAGAATAAATGCAGATGACAGAAATATGGTAGACCGTACTGTCGAAACAGGAAGGAAATCGAAATAGGCGAAAGGAAAAAGAGGTCGGACTCGGGGGACTTGTGTCAGACGTTCACTGAAGCTATCATACATTTATTTATGAACTACTATGAATAAATGGATGTTAGTATTTTTCTATCTTCAGTTTTCTTTTCTTCTGACGATATATAAGACAGAAACATTGTTATTGCATTCAAGCAGCAGACATAATGGTCGATTCATACGACTACCTTGTCAAATCCATTATGTCGAGAAATTTTTTATCGCGTCAGAACTTGCGTCACCACAAGTGATGAATAAGTATAAAAATACGTCAATAATCTCTAAAATGAATTTTTATTTTATCACAAGAATTCAAAAGAGAAATAAGAAACAAAGTCTATAAAAACAAATCGAAGGAATGGAAATAAATAACCGTCGGTGAAAAGTTTAGAGTTCATTCGATTTCCTTTCGACACCTCGTACCTAAAACAGAAGCAGAAGCACTTGGCTCTGCATTTTTTCTTTTCCCTAGTTTCACCTCGCGAAGTAGGACTCGAAAAGAACGTGGAAGCTGGAAGTCGACGAGGCGAAACAAAAAGGGGATGCAAAAAGAAGTAGGTTCCCAAAGGTGCGCCAGGAAAAAGGATGCGAGAAGTGCGGAGGGGGGGAGCTGGCATGTAATTAACGAGCATTCTCAATAAGAAGGTAAAGTGGATGGTGTAGGAAGGGCGGAAGCTCTATCCAGAGAGGGTTGGCAAGTGCCTAGAGAGGATCGTGAAATAGAAGTGATGGGCTCGAAAAAAGAAAGTCTCAAAGGTATGTCCGGTAGCTACACTCTCCTCTTTGTTTAATGAAATAGGTACTCTAATGACATTGATAAAAATAAAATTTATCAATTACATAATTTTCATCTTTCTCTTCTCTCCATTTTGTGAATTCAGTTCTTGAAATCTGCACGTGTTATATGACGAATAGATGATGATAACATAAAGCGAGCACAATTTCTAAACGTATAGTGTCCACCTTGTACACATACCATATATTTACTTTAAGGGCTGTTGCTTTGAGAAAAGAGAATAGGACAAAGGCCGATTCGACGAAAAGTGCTCATTCGAGTGACCAAAATCATTTGTATGGCAGCCACGTAACACCTACGAACTGACCGTCATTTTCCCTTTTCCCATTTTCTCATACTGTCTTTCTCCATTTCTTGGCTTACTTCTTTGCTTTCTTCTCGCATTCTATTTTCTTTCACTTTAATTTTATTTATTTCTATTCCTCGTATGCGAGTAGCCATTCACAACGAACAGTAGTCGACCAGTGCTCACGTTCCATTTCGCTTCGTTGTGGAACGTCATGCTCCTACTCATTCGACGTCGTCGCTTGGAAAAGAGATATTATTATACCGGATGTATTCTCTCCCTGCAAATCCTTCGGCCCCGGATACGTCCAATAAATATCAAGGACCGACGGACAGCACACCACCGTATATCCTCGATGGCCTTTCGTCTCCACCTTTTATGCGCGACGTATATGGCCTGACATCAAGAGGTAAAAATAAATTCTACCTTCTCCTTCTCAAATTCGCTCTCAACGATGTTTGTAGTCATCGACAGCACCTTTTCATTGCGTACTGAATTTGAAATAGGTTTTCGAAAGATGATTTACTAATCTTAACTTTACCGATAATGGTACATATTGTTTGAGATCGGAAAAATTGTTGATTAACAATAAAGTATAGAAAGTCTTTTACAATCCTTTAAAGCTTCTTTAAATTTCTTTAGAATTCTATGAAATCTCTTAAAATCCCAGACAATGCTGAATAAATTTAGTGAAATAAATATAGAGTTTAGATTTTGAAAACTTTGGAAACTTCTTTTTTGGATATTTTTGTTCCAATAAATGTTTTTAAAAAATCGATAGACGAGACGTCTAAAACTTCAACCTAATTTAAATGTGTCCGCTTTGTTACATGATTATTGTTAATTATTATTATTATTATTACAAGAAATTCATAAAAGCATAAGTCAAGTAAACTGCTAAGTACTAAAATTCTATTTACATGACACGAACCATCAAATTTCATAAAGGGATTGACTTCCATCACAAACTCTCAAAACCACTTCTAAACCTATCCGAAACATGAAGTGTTAGTGAAATGTGACGGGTAATCGACTGTGAGTTATTACTTGTGGGTTTCCGATAGTGTTTGGCCTAGTTTAGGGTGGCTTGATATAATTTTAAACATCTCCAATCCGCAAGAGATGAAAGATTCACCTAAATTTTATTCACTTCGAGCCTAACAAGTTCTTCAAACGCTTCAAGCTTGGCTTACATTTTAACTTTTTAACTTTTTAACTTTTTAATCGCAACATAAACTCTTTATATCTACATATAAACAAAGTATCCTTGACACAGTCTACAAAATATTTTAAATTAAAAGCAACGAAGTAACAAGTCCGGGCATTCTTGATTGAAACAGTTGCGTTTGAGTTTGATCATCTTCGAGGGTTGATTCTGCAATTTTAGAACTAGAAGACCCGCCTCACCGAGCCGGCTGCTTGGATAACAGCACAGAGAGAGATTGAGCAGAAAGGATAGGGTTGGGGATATCTGACAACCCTTTACATTTTAATTACGCCCCTCTTAAAAGCCAATAAAGTCCTCGGCTGCCTAGCAGCGTTTCGCAGTGGTTCACAACGTAAAGACTTCTTTAAGTCTCTGAACGGTTGGCTCGGTGGGGTTATGAGTTAGGCTTCTGTAAAGGATTTGCGAGTCACTGCCTGCCTCTCAGAAGTTCTCCGCTCGTGATTATCCGTCCATTTAGCTTCTCGTACACACGCCCCTCAGTGAACAATATCCCTTTATCACCAACTATCCTTTCTCTTTGGTTCATGTTCTTTCTTCCTCATTTTCTCATTTTTCTTCTCTTCTTCCACTTTTTTCGATACATCGCTCGGTCCCTTTCCCTCATCAACAGGAGTTGCTCAACTTCTTTCATTTCTTCTTTCTTCAGTGATGGATTCAGGGAGGAGATACGAGGGCTTCCTACTTAAGTACCTAATTTCCTCTCTATCATCTCCTGCACTCTGCCTAGGAACAAGATTGAAATTTCCCAAATCCACATTTAGGATTTGATATGGTTTATATAGTATGGTTTATGGCATGATGTTATAATGTTATATCTTACTCTTGTTTATGTATATACACCATCTGAAATCACTTTGTCACCGATATGTCCCGGAGCAGATGGTACGATTAGGCTAAGCGATCGAGTAAGTGATCTGGAGTCTAGTCTCGGTGATCAGTCATTTGTATACAATTTACGAGAGTGCACGGAAGCTTTAGTGATACTGACTAATGCAGTTTGGATCCTGCAATCTGCATTATATACGTGTTTGTTGCCAACATCAATAATTTCTACATGGTCTTCCTATCTCTCAAAGTTAGATTGAAAAATTCTCGCTGCAGTTTTCAGTTAATCATACCTTTTTTGGTAATCTTTGAATTGTTTTTCTTTAGTACTTCCGGTTATCTTACTAATGATCCAAAGAAACTTAAATTGCTTCACCAATAATGTTTGTACCATAATTTAGCAAATTTTTTTCGTCTCTCTTGTTCTACTGCTCTCAGTCTTGTTTCTTACATTTCCCATTGTTATTATCTCTTTAAAGATAGGTACTGCAATTTATTTTATGTCATATTTAAACCTTTTCTGTTCAAATTCACACATTATCTTTGCAAAAAACTGCAAATGGGGACTATGAATTAATATATTCAGGATGAACTTCAGGATTTTAATGCTATAATTCTGTGGTAGTTGAAATGATGAGAAAATGGGGTTCATGTATATAATTTACGAATCGCAAGCGAACTACTAGTGGAGCTGGAGGTCTCATTAAATTATATGCGTCGCTATTGAACAAACGGTGGGTAGTGAGTTACTGAACCACTGAACGATGTAAGTTACATTAGCTGTCAGGATCAGTCAGCGAGAGTAAAGGTGCTTTGAATCCTTTGAAGTTGTTCCTTCCAATGTTGTCGTACATAAGCAGTGTATCACTTACATACATAGGGCAAGACGGTTAACAGCTAGCTCCCTAGTGTAACTTATTCTGTCGTGTTTCCCCTGTGTCTCAACTACCCTTTGGGTCAAACATGGTTCAAGGTGGCACTTGACAATTCCTTGTCTACTCTAAACATTCCTTCAATATTGGGAAAAGATCTTTTTTTGCTATTGATGCATGTTTTTTTTTAATTAGAATATTATTTTTATTTAAATGTAAATCTCGAAGTTACTTATAAAAGTTAAAAGTTACTCCTGCTCGCTTTAAATCTGTAGAGGCTGATAATTTAGAAAAAGTAGGTTTTGAATCTTTGCATTACCAACCATTTTATGCATTCCTTGATTTGTTAAAAAAATTGATTAAGCTAATATAAAATGGATGGAAAATATAAACTGATTGGAAAGGATCGGCACTAGGGAGTTTCTCATTGAAGAAAGTTTCATTGTCGGTGACGTATGTTTCCCGTTTAGGGGACAAGTTTCCTGGATGGCTTCAGGAGCTCACGAAACTCAGCTTCGAACCTCGAGCCCATCCCCCGCGGCGTAAAGTCTGGCTCGAGTTAGATTAAGCCGTGGCCGGTAAGCCACCTTCAGAAATTGCTCGTTGCCCTTCGGATTTCATTAATGTTTCGGACGAAATTTCGTACCGCAAAGTAGTTATACGCCACAAGAAGTATGCCGTGAAAGATTTACAGTGTTGTCAAGACTGAAATTTCTCTAACCCTTCATCAAGAGGAAACAACGTCAAAATGTTCAGAACAGCGTTACGCTAGAACCTTGCCACTGCCTGTAATTTTCCATTTTCTAAAGTTCCTCATTTCATGCTCGGATAAAAATAAGAGCTTCTGGCCTGTATTAAAGAGCTTCCGCCTGGTGTTAGAGTTAAAGTAACAGACTTATAAATTTTATCGCCTCTATAAAACTCTAAGTCTAACCTTAGAAATATTAGGTACAAGTTGAGTTTTTAGATGTAATTTATAGATAAATAAAGGTGGAAAGAAAATTTCATAAGCAAATTCTGAGTAAGTTGAAGGAAGATTTCACGATGGTTTTTTAATATGTAAGCCAAAGACAATTTAAAAACTATATAGAAACTACTTTGCGGTTTCTAAAATTCGTGTTAAATTTCTCAGCGCAAACGATTTTTTCATGAATATCTCCGTTCAACTCCGACAGAACTTGCATCAATTTTTAGTTTGAATGGCAAAATAAAAATGAAGGGAAATAATAATGACAGAGAAAAAAAGGATACATTTTTTTTGTAGTGATTATAAAGGAAGAGATGAAGATTGCAGAAAGGAGTCTAGGTTCTTCTCATTAATATGAGATTCTAGAAAATAATAATGCCTCAAGTTATTGAAAGAAACTGTCGAAACAGTAAATGAAAATGCGGAAAATTAAGGTTTCATTGCCGCCTATTGAATGTAGATCGAAATATACTTGAAGATCTGAAAAGACAATCAAAATAAAAAAATGAACAAAGCTTGAAAACAGGTGCAAGCCGGAACTTCTAGTTTGGTCGTTTGGTGTTCGATCGCTTGTGCTTCCGCTTGTCAATAGGGCTGGCTCGTTTCACCCTTCGGAGAGTCTGCCCGAATCGGGACAAGGATGGGATGGGGCGCTCCGAACGTTTAAAGATCTTTGACGCTCAATTGCCACCCCTGAATGCCTCTTGAGCAGGGCGCATCCTTTACTATCCCGTCCCCATGTAGATCCAAATTCAAGCAATCTTCCTACGTGATTAGACGATGGAACTTCATCAACAACCTTGTTTTCAATCTTTGAGCTGCAGTACTGGGATAAATTGATTATGCGCAAGGTTAAAATGCTTTGTATGCAATGAAAATTGCATGTTCATAGTAGAGAAAATGGAAGAGCTATTGCTCTGAATTTTGAATTTTAAGAGTAAAGGATTAATGCTGTTTTAGAGAAACTTGAAAGTTGCAGATTGCAGATAGATATAGATTGAGAAGATTTAGAGATTGGGAATACGAGCTAATCTTTCATTTATCCTTTGGGAACGCACTTTAAAGATTTCTGTTTCATTCGACTCTTATCCTCGATCCTCGTTGTTCCCGAGTCCCGAGTTACAGGAACTTACAGGACCTATGAAAAGAGAATCCGATTATCGAAAATCGAGGCTCGGAAAACCGCCCGAGTGGAAATTCAGGAAAATTAGATGTTTACGTCCTGCAGTACTCTATTTCCTGTGGTTATCTTCATTGACGATTTAAAAACTGAGATTCATATGTTGCAATATATTAGATTTAAAATTAACGGGCGATTAGGGGCATGTTATAATCATCAATAATTTTGTATGAGCAGAACAAATCTCGTGAGTGGTCGAAAATGGCAGAATTTGCCAAGCGTTCCCGAGTTACGTTTATCTTGTTAAGTACTGTGTCCACTTTGTCATTTTTTGTTCCTTTCGTCTTTTTCTTTCATATCTCGTAGGCACGTGTAAGCCCGGGTGGGTAATACTAATTGAATATCAGGCGAAATGTAATTACGGTTGGAATTCATGCTCCGACGGAGCAAATAATTTGCCATGGCACGGAACACAGTGGTGTATATGGTAACGAGAGGAGAATGAGTGGAGGGAAGCTGGTAAGAGAGAAAGCGAAAGAGAGAAAGAGATGATGACTCGAGGGAGACAACGGGCTCTAGAGGGACAGAGAATCAAAGACAGAGATAGACAAGGTCAGATCGAGTTTGGACGACCGAGAGAAGAGCTCTATGCGTTATCAAAACTTCGATAATCCAATCGATTACACGGCGAAATAATTGGTGGTTCGTCACAGCACGAAAAGAGAGTGATTTTCCCATGCATCGACGGATACTCGACCCGATCGTATCTTCCAAAGCTAGGGTAAATCAGGGGTTGTGTTCGACAGTCCAATAGGGTGTGCGCGAATAATCGCATACTAGCAAGAGGGAACTGCATCCATTGTAAATTAACGAAAAACTATCTGTCGTTCATCAAAAGGATCGAATTCGTTATAATATCTGTCTGGCTAATCCGTTTACCATTAACGGTAATTCTCTGTTTACCATGAACCCAGAGATCCAAGTACCCACACTCACAAACCCATCTCCAGTATCGCTTGGTGCACAGAAACCCATTCATTGCCCTTAACACTGGAAAAAACAAAGGACTCTCAATTGCTGACGAATTTTCCATGCACTTCGAGCATCACCTCGAGTTTCGCTTTTTTTCCTTTTTCGAAACTCGTCTCGCCTCGATCACGATTTTCTGTAACTGTAATCGGAAAAAGGGAAGGAGTAGGTAAAAAAAAAACGTGTAACTATTCCTTCTAGTCTCGATGGTATTCAGTCGTCCCAAGAGTCATTGCTAGTTTATTCGAAAACATCAATTACATGATCCATGGATGAAAATTTACGTACGGTAAATGAGATTAAAAAGAATGTTTTTAAAAAATGGCTTGAATTTGCTTTATAAAAATACACTCAAATTTTCTTCATAACAGCAAAGTCTCACCACTTACTCTTTAAAAAATGTTGTCCGACTAAATATGGATCTTTACTACTGATACTCTCAACTGACTGTGCATTGACCTATACTACTGACTCCCATCCCTTTTCCTTCACTTTAAGCGGTGATATCTTTTTATAATATTGAAGGGAGTTAGTAGTGCAGGTAAGGTGTTTGCCAGTAGTTCAGGTCAATGTATGATCATCCAGTGAAGGTGCAATAGTAGAGATCCGTATTTCGCCAGCCAAAAATCCTAAAATTAATGCAGTGAGGCTGGGTATCTGTTTACAATGCAGACACGAATTTACAAATGCAGAATAAATAAGTTAAAATAAGGGAAAAAAAGAAATAAAAAAATGAACAGAGTAAAAAAAATTAAAAAAACACAGAATACTATTTGTTAAGCATAGGTCTTTTTTTTCCGGAAAGTCCGAAGAGACTCTGCACAGAATGTCTTTTCAAGTTGAACTATATTAAATGGAAGGAAAACGAAGAAATTCGTGACACGGTTTACAAAGAAGGAAAGATAGTAGTGCGGGTTGTATGCACTACTTGCATTCTAATTCTCCGCTTGGCGTACACAAGAAGACGAGGGTGGAAGCACTTTCCAATTAGCGTTAAGCAAATATCCATGCGAATCGGAAAGAGAGCAGAAGGATAGAAATAAAGAGGAACGAGGTCAGCAATAGGGCAATAGTAAAGGGAACGAGAGACTGGAGGGAGAGTACTCCTTTAACGAAAGGCAATATCAGCCAAGTATCGTGGCTGTTCGGTTGCAGAATGAGAACGAGCATGAACAAAGTAACGCGAGGAACAAAGGAAGGATAAGGAAAAAGGCGATGAGGCGAGGTAATGCCTTCCTGAGAGCAGTTGGAAGGACAAGGAAGATTCAAACTCCATGGGTTCTAGACAAAAAGTGGAGGAAAAGAGGTTCAGAATCGACGGACGGGAGAAAGAACCTGGCAGAATTTCGCATTTAATCAGGCGAGAATCAAGAGCGGACGTGTTGTTGCAAACACATCAAATGGTGTGGGTGTGGGAAGGGGTCGCTTGGGATTAAGAAAGAATAAAGCGTAATTCCTTAAACCGTGTGTCCGGACCTGCTTCTTCTTGAAAGAGAGCAACGTAGGCCATTTTGATGCGAAAGTGTAACGCGAAATGAAGGTTCGCCCGGATCTATTAGTATAAATTAAACACGCCTCTTTCTCTCGAGTTTTAATTAGAGTACTTTTTAACAATTAAATTTTATTAAGAATTTTCTCTTAGAACAAAAATATTGCAATACAGTACAATGAAAAAATTTTCACGATGTGCTCTATTCATGTAAAAAAAAAGCGTTTAGGATTAAGCCAGTGAGAACAGTTGTTGAAAAAAAGAAAAATATTGTCACAAATTATATTCTCTGTTTATATCTTTCGAGAAGTTTTGTGTCGTAGTTACGAATGGAGGTTCGTATTTCTTGGTTTTGACATACGATGATTCATTGTTGTCGTGCCATTTGTCTCAATGCAAGCTCATTCGTGGTGTGTCTCGTGAGACGCCAATGCCAATTGCAAGATGTATCAAGACTCCCGGGACTTAGTTTTAGAGAACATGACTCACATTTCTGTTGTCATCTTCAGTCGAATTAAAGATTTAGAGAGTCTTATTTTGCAGACGATTTGATCTTTATTCAAATGAATAGATAGGCTGAAATTGCTCTTTTCAAATAAAGGATTACTGAGTACGGATCTGATATATTTATTCTACGTGCTCGGAAATGTATCTTGCAATCATATGCGCATGACATTAAGAGGTACATGAAGTGCTGCTTTGGATTTTTCGAGTGGAAAAAGGGTCTAGAATACGCTTGGCCGTCGAAACAATGAAATATCGGTTTCTTGTATTCTACCGAATCTATATCGATCTAAATGAGAGTCGGTTGATTGCCCAGAATCATAAATCAAAATGTTTTCGGATCAGCGGCATAATCGCACTCTCGGCTTTCTTATAACGACTACTACTTATTGTTAGAACCCTCTCGCCTCCAATGTCTATGCAGAGAGTGAATTTGCAAGTCAGTCTCTATAAATGATTACTTTTTTCTCTCTTAAACATCTCAATTATCACTCTATATTTTATGTAGATAATCGGAGCCACTTAAGATCTTCCTAGGGCTAAACGCGAGATGCGAAAGCACATTTCGGTTACCTCTAATTTTAATGTTCACAGAGTTGAAGATAAAACATTTGATTTCTTTTTATATTGATCTTTTTGTAGTCGTTTACGTAAAAAAAATTCATTTCACAATACAAAAGCTATTCTTTATCTGATAAATTCTCGCTAATCTATTTTATCGAGGACCTCAGTTGGTTGTTGTCCTATGCAGATTTGACGTATCGGCCTCAGGCATACAAAGCGGACAGCAGGTCCATTTTATCAAATGATTTATTCAGGATGCGATCATTAATGGATGAACATTACTCTCTCGTCAGGAATCAATAGACGCACTCGGTCGGTACACACTGTTCCGGATCCGCTTTCGGAAGGTTGAGAGAGCAAGACAGAAGATTGTGGTACAATTTATCGAGCCCTATGCGAGGGCACTAAATCATGGAAACAAAAGTGAAACAAACCAAAATAAATTGCATAGGTAATGTATTCAGGCTGCAAATGATTACTCCGAAACCGTCGGGCCCAGCCCAGCTGCGGTTGGCCACGAAACCGCGTTGCGTTCGCCATTCCCGTTGCACCCCGTTGAGCTCGTATACATGTGTCTATCTGCACCAATCCTGTCACTCATCCCCTGTTTGATCTCGTTAGCCATACTCTCTAGTGCGTTGGTAGGCTCGATGACAATCGTGTTACCCGGAAATTCGTTCTTTAATATCTTTCAAATACACCACTCGTGTACTTTTCACCCCTATTTGCAGTCCAGCGGGTCATCTCTTGATTCTAATGAACACTGATAAAATTTTCAGGATTTGCCGTTAATTAAAATTGATTTACTTCCGAGTATAAAAAATCCCAATCAGGGTGGCGACTTGACCTAAAAACTTGCTCTGGTCAAAGTAACCAGAATTCTGGTTATTTTAATCAGAATTTTTGGTTAAAAAAACTAGAATTCTTATTAAATCATTCAGAAAAAATGGTAAAGACATATTTAATCATAATTCTGGTTAAATAAACCAGACGTTTCTTTTTTAGTGTTTTATTGACCCGGAAAAATCGGGAAATGACCGGAAAATTGTTGTTTCAGACGTTGTTTTTACGTTTATAAGAATAAAAATATTTTTTTTAAGTTTCCAAAGTTCTCAAAACACAAAATTTTTATTTATTATTTATTGTGTTATTATTATATTTATTATTATAAAAAAATTAAGAGATTTGTAGTGATTTTAAGTAATTTCAAGGGATAAGAAGACTTTGTAAAATTTTTATATAATAGTAAAACTACTCTTGTAAGATTTATGGTTTTACCGTTTTCGGTGGTGACAAGCGGAACGTAATTGACGGAACGTGGACTTCCCAAGGGTGCAACATCAGAGGTTACACTAGGTTTGATGCCGACCTAGTCCAACTACGTAACGTGGGTCTAATAGCTTGTTTGATCCTCCCCTATCATTTATGTACAGCGTTCCCTTCTCTAATAGCCTAAATTTAGATCGAAACCTATTTTTATTTCATGCGATTCATTTGATTGTTTTCTATAGTTCTGTGATGAAAATGAAATTTCTCAAAAACTTTGGCCTTTTGATCAGACGATAGAGTTTAGTAGTAATTAGTAATCTCTAAAACGAAACAAACCAATAGTTATTCCCCAGAGTGTCTGGCTCGAGTTCTTATCAGTACTCTGCACTCCTATCACTGTTTTGTGAGAGTAGTTTCACTTTTGTATCGAACAGGCCTTTATCATTATTCTGCATCTCGTTACATCGAGTTTTGACATGAAGTGCCTTTTTTTCAAAAAGAAGTAATTTTATAGTTCTTTCTCTAGATTGATGTTATTAATCATTTCACAAATAATTTCGATACAATTATTTTGTTTGTATTTTACTACCAACAATTTTATAAAATACTCTCGCTGTTAGGAATTCACAAATATTCACTAACATTTTCCCGTTATAGATATTGAGCAGTAAATACACTATTACAAACTTAGAACATTATAGAGGAAGCTTTATTTGAAAATTCTCCGCTTTGCCTACTCCCATTTTATATCTATAATTAAAAATTCATGATAAGAGGAGCATAATAAAAAAAAGGTAGAGTCGAGCTAAAAGTTAAAGATTAAATCTAGGTGGGTAATTTGCTGCAAGATATCCCACAAACTCCCTAGGGAGTAAATTGTACAGCAAGCGTTTCCAGAGATCTTTTTAGGGATAGGAGAGAGAAAACTCCAGACAAAGAGAGCATAACTGAAAGATTAGGGAATTAGAATGCAAGGGGAGTAAGTACGATGAAAGGAGGCACAGCCGGTAAGGAGAGACTTTTTCTCCAGGAGATCATTTATTTTTTCAAGCGGACAAATGTTGAAACGGAAGTAACGCCTAATAATGTAAGCTTCGGGATAAGTGAATGGGAGAAGTCAGAGCCAATCGGATTGGTCAAAAGATGGTATAGGTGAGGGGTGAAAGTAGGGCGTGAAGGTGAGCAAAAGTGAAGGTATGAGGCGAGTTGGCCACGGTAGGTTAAGGAATGGGAAATAAGAGGATGGTCCTTAAAAGTTCCACGAGCCCATCTTTCTTCCTCCTGGTGCTTTTCCTTTCTATCTCCCTTTTTCGTTCTTCCACACCGGCAGTCAGTGGTAGTTATCTAATTTTACTCTCAACGCTTCTTCGATTTATTCGCCAACTTCTCGACGCATTACAATATGCTGCTAACGGAGGCCGAATCGCCTCACCCTAACATCGTCTTCCTTCATCCTTTCCTGGCAGCCTCTCAACCTCCTCATCTCTCAAGACTTTCTCGCCCTTTCTATGTTATACATATTATTACGCAGGACTCCAAGCGTTACTTCTTAAAAGTTTCTCGTTATCGCTAGAGTTACCCGAAAAAGTGTTGCTCGTCTTGATTTCACGAAGTAAGGAACACGATTTTAAATTTTCGTTTTTCAAGTTATGTTTTAAGAAATTTTGAAACCACTGAACCTTTTTTTCATTGGTTTTAACAAACATTACAAGAAGAGTTATATGTACGATGGAAAATGGAAAGAAAACGTTCTATATTTTGATAGTTTAAAAACTAATAAATTTGTTTTATTTGTTTTAAGTGAGTCCAGTTTGTCTAATATTTGTTAATAGAGGAGGTTACTGTAAGTACAATTTTACTTGTTCTGTAAACTCTGATTATTCTCTTGTATGGACAGGATTCAGAAAATGTTAATTTTTTGAAAAAACACAATCTGAGAACCTTCTTTAACTCGAAAAATTACTTTTTTTATTGCAAAAAACTAGCTGGGCTCTTAAATGAAATGCAATTAAAACTGGATTGACATTATTGCATTATATCCACGTAAACTCTACTTATTTTATAGATTTTCATGTGGCTCATTTGATATCGTGCTTCTCATTGAAGCGTAACTGAGCCTTATTAATATACCTGATAATCGAATATCACGGTATCTTAACGTAACCGTAAAAGTAACACTCTAGTATAAACAACGCATTACTACAGACACTATCTCTACTATGCAGAAGGAGGATGGCACCTTATCCTCTTCGATGCTTTTGCCGCCTCATTATTTACATCGTTCGACTTGTGAGCAACGTATTGGATAAAAAGGCATCGACAAAGCATAATAATGCGTATATCTTTGGCAGCATTGAGAGCACACTGCCCCAGGTCGTATATAGTTCATGTAAAGTTTCCTATGATGATTTTCAAGCCGTTAACTTCCTCAATCTGACACATCATAAATCTGCAATAGTAGATATTTTCTAAGCTCTCGGATACATCTGGGATTTTAAAACAGAATTTTGCATTTCAGATTGTCTCTGCAGTTTTAAATTTCAATAAGTTCAGCAAACGATGTGTAGATTTGTAGATTTAGTCCAGATTTCTGTTCGAAAATCTCTCTCTTGTTCGTTTTTAAGTTAAAACTTTCCTTTTACTGTGCGCTAAAAGGTAACTTCGTGATTTTGTAACTTTTGGAGAAATACGTAACCATGTTTGGTGAAAGGAAAAAAATTAGGAGTTGAATGAGGAGTGCAATGAGTGCAATGAGTTTATTGAGTTTACTTTAATTCTGTTTTCTTTAAATTAATTACTTATGTATTAGCGAGTACAGTTCTGGTTTGTAGCTTTCGGTGTGTGAAGATCGGGATGAACAGTGACACGAACGAATCGGGAAACGTGCTCGTGGTCGTGCTGGTGCTAGTGGAACCAGCGAATGAGGAACATGAGGTAGTTCAAGGGCTGCCAGGACAAATGTTTTCCAATCTGTCCGCTCACATCCGCCACAAAGGAAATGGTCGATGTGTTTACGTGCCTCGCATGTAACTCGCTATCTACTCCGACAAAGTATTGTCCACGACGCTTCACAGAGCTTCAGTCCTGCACGTTTGTAAACTATTTTAATTACACCACAGGCAGTTCTTTCGTGTCCCTTCTCCGCCAACATACCATCCTCACATTAAAAAATTCCCTTCCACTTTGTACTAAACTACCCACAAAAATAGTTGTTGTTTTCGCAAATTTTAATCCACACTGTATAAAAGCAAAGGATTGGGGTTTTGCTTTCTATAGAACTTAAAACGCGGAGCGACTTGTATTTAAATGACTAGTCGATGACTCTTGGACACAGAGAAAAGTTTTTAAAAATTTCAGTGACTGTCTCTTAGACTTCCAAGTTCAGTCCCTCGAGCAAGAAGGATCCTTTATTAGATTGATACTTTTATTCATATTATAATTTTGATGTAATGATAAGTCCAATTGAGTTCCATCTCAACATTAAATTCAAAGTGATCGGGAATTGGAATATTGGCTCTGAATGTTTGCATATTTTGCCCTAAGGCTATCTCAGGGATATCTCAAAGGATATGAGATTCTGTTAATCGGGCTTACTCCGTTGCCAATCAAGGATATTACGATCAAAGCTCACACGTTTCTACACGTATGTATGTATGTGATGTTGGTTGAAACAACTCTGTCCAGTTTCTCTTCTCTTTGTGCTACCCTTTCGTCTCCCCTCTGTAGCGTTCATTTTCTCGTTCTCTCTCACTTTCACCTATGCTCTTATTCGCTTCCTGTCATTGTCCGCGCGCTATTTGCATATTACTGCTGGGTGCACCGGCAACAGGCTATCGAAATTCCTCCTCCCTAGTTCGTCAAAGGGAGAAACGCATTCCTCGTATTCCCTCTAACAAAAATTTCAATACCGTGCTCCATGGTGCTCTATGTTATACGGATTTCTACCACGACACAACCGTTTGCAATCCATTGCTATTGTATATCGTAGAAAAAAATATATAGATATAAATTTCTTTAATATATATATATATAAATCAACAATAACGTTTTTCGTTTTCAAATTAGTGTTCAACTTGGCAGTGACATTCAAGTTTTTATAAATGGGTTGAAGTTTCAGACGTCCAGTCTGACAATTCTTTTTACAATTTATTATTGAAATAAAAATATAAAAAAGATTGAAGTCGCCCGCCGAATCACCACCCTGAGTATATTTTACATAATTTTCAAAAATCTTATTATAACAAATGGGCAATTTATGTTTCTATTTAAACACATTCTTCCTGAAATGACAATTTATAAAATGCGAGATCCTGTCTCGATTATCACTTGATTCGTTTCATTTATCCAGTCGTTTCGTCGAATTTCTTGAAAGGGATACATTTCGCGAGATCCTTTCATTTCCATCATACCTGAAGCGGTGATGTTGTCCCGTTAGGTAAACGAGCTCTGAGAGATACTGATTGAATTTTTCCCTAGGTAGATGGTATAGGATAGATGGATAGCCGGATGAAGGCTTCGAGGAGCAAGACGACGCGACGGTGTGAGGATCTTTCTTACTGAGGAGGAGGAGGGGGGGTTCAGGATAGCAGGATAGCTCGGTATATCTACCGAGGTAAACTCCGCGACTTACTTCGCCTGTCTCGCGAGTTCCCGTGTTCCGTATCGATTTAAAACTTTAACTATCTTTATAATTACATATTGCGAAGTTCGTTCGACCCTGCGGGGAGCCCAGTCGTTCCGCACGGTATCCTAGAAGGTTCAACGAGAATCGACGACGTGGTACAGAAAAGGACAGGAAGGGAAAAAAAGAGAAAAAAAATACAAAAGGAAGGAATGAGAGACTAAAGAAGGATGAAAAAAGAATAGCAGAGAGGACATAGAAGTTTAAAAGTTAAAAATTGTTTAAATTGTCGGTTAACTGTTAGCCGCCGGGGCTAATGAAACGTAGAACTCTAACCGTTGTTCCACCCCTTCCTTTCATCCCTTCTTTTCATCCCCACTTCTCTTTCTATCTCTTTATCCTTGTACCACGCTTTTCTTTCTATTTCATCTCTTTTTGTCTTTTTTTGCTCTTGACTTAAATCAGGAAAAACTTTGTGACCTTCTTTCTTCGGCGTACTTTTTACTTTGCTTCACTCCACTCGGAACATTCGTGTTTACCGATACTGATGCGACTTCATAAATGTTCTTCCTTCTTCCGACTTTCGAATTTAACTCTCTAACTTCCAAAGACCAATATCATTGACGTTTTCGTAACACGTGCCGACTGATTGGCTTCGATGCCGGACGGCGCCTGTTCATTGAATATACATTAACTCATCGCTCTGTCTTCGCGTCTCACGATTTGTCTTTCTCCGTTGCTCATCTTCTGAATATAGGAGAAGACGGCTGAGATCCAAGGGAAAAACACGTCGGCCCGAAATAAAAGGCTGGTGGTGGTTTCTTCCTGCGAGCTGAAACGAATGAACGGCCCGAATCGTTCTGACAGCCGGGAGAAGAACAGAGAGGAGAAACGCACGAAAATGAAAACCAGAAGGAATTCGAGGAGTGATATAGTGAGAAAGGGAAGGGAAGATACATCCCAGGTTTTCCTGGTTCCGCTTCTGGTGATGCTTTTCTTTAGAAAGAGTTATACTCTCATTTTATTTTGGAGATAAATACCATAGACGCTGCAAGAAGGAAACGTGTTACTATATAAATTGAATTAAATGATTTTAATTTAATTGCAAGTCCTTCTTTCAAATCACATAAATTGAATTTTAGTTTCATTACTCCAGCTACATTGTAGTTGAAACCTTATTTATTTTATCTTTTAAAATATTTTGGAGATACATGTTTCATATATTCCTTTTGAATATATATATATATATATATATATATACATCGATTCGCTTTAAAAGAAATGTATATCTTTCAGAGAGTTCTTCTTTATATTCATCTTATTCTCCACTTCGTTTGTTCAAAATAAGAAATCGAAAATCGTTTTCACCTAAGGCTGCCAACATCTACACTAGGTTGAGAAGCTTTTGAAAACCGAGTCACGGAAATCGTATTCAGATAACTGGAGCATTGGAGCATCGCAAAGCGCAGTATCCGAGGCGATATCCGGTAGAGAATCCTGGGATTCATAGGATAATCCTATAGGACTTCAATACTGGTACATCACTGACTTTGGATTTAGGGTCGTTTTTTTTCGAAACGTGGAGCATAAATAAAGCAACGAGCAAGAAAAGCAGGCATTATTTTCGTTCGACTGCATTCCGAGAAAACTAAATAAAAGGAAATATTCTAAAGTAGGCGATTGGAATAAAGTGTTTTTAAAATGTAGAAAGTAAGACAGATAATAAAATGCATCTTTTTTATTGTTTAATATTTTTGAACATTTATCTTCAGGTACTTG
The DNA here is from genome assembly GCA_904066015.1 of Synergus gifuensis. NCBI lineage: Eukaryota > Metazoa > Arthropoda > Insecta > Hymenoptera > Cynipidae > Synergus > Synergus gifuensis. Next base: position 2,178,766 of record CAJFCO010000030.1, read on the forward strand.
ATTTTTAAATTTTTAGAATATATATTTTAGATTAAAGAGAGTTGGAAAATATGGAAGCAGAGGGAATAGACGTGGATAAAGGAAGGGTTGTGAACGTGGTAAAATATGACCCTAAAATTAACCGATTCCTTAATTACTCGTTCCGTTTTTTGCGCTTGACAGTACTTCTCTTCTCTCTCACTCTTACATTGCCTCTCTTTCTGATTCAGGCGCACCTCTCATCCGCAAGGGTCGAGCAACCCTCTCGCCGTTTTGCACCCGAAACCAATCTGCTCCTCGTTACCCGGTTCATGCTGGGTACATTCTATTTCGTGAAGCTCTACAGTCTCCTATGAAAAACCTTTAGTTCTCACTTGCTACTGCGCCGTTATTTTTTCTGTCGCACCTTTCAAACAATTGTAAAGTCTAGTTTTTCTGCCGTAGACGATAAAAAAAAGTAACTCACTTTGTAAGAGGACATCTACTAACTTCATAAAACCTATTCAAATGAGGCAAGGACTTTTCAAGAAAATGTAGTTTCTCATCCTATTTTTCATTGCTACTGAAGAATTAATAAAGAAAGTCGTGTCTCCTTTTAATTATAACTTCTTTTAAACTTCTTACAAAGCAGCTGTATGGAAATTAAAATGCGCTTTAATTGCAAATCTAATTTTGTTGAATCGTAGAAGGAGAAGAAATGTTATCTCTCAAAAGAAATGCGTTTGAAATAAAGGAAACGAGTTTTAGATGTTTTTTTTTTTTTAATAATTTGCTTTCAAAAAAGAAAATGAGTCACAAGAGTTTCGTACAAAACTTAATTATTTATTTTACGAGACCGGAATGAAAATTCACTGATTTTTTTTATTCGCTACTGGATTCAGTAGAGGGCCGATTACTGAAATCAACAGAGGGCCAACGTTGCTACATCAGTTGCGACATGGGTGGGATGCAGCCTAAAACAAACAAGGCTTACCGCATTGATCGCCGTAATCCCGAACACGTACGTGCCCCTCACGAGGCGAAACCCCCGGCTGCTATATCCTGGCAACCCGTTCCCCATTTGTCGGACTGTCCGATCTATTTCCTCTCCCAAAACCAGACCGTGACGCTTCCACTTTCTGGCCAACCCTAGATCGTCCCTACGGTATCGTCCGGCTGGGACTAGAAATCAGAGTAAATTCCGTCGTTTGCATGCGTAAATGAGAGAATGAACGTGCCTTTGTACTTGTGCGAGGATGGATTATAGCAACATGTGCGATGCTAGGCTAAACATTCGGCCAACCATGACCACGAGAGACGTCGATCTTCCACTGTACGGTTAATATCCCATGATGCAATATCTCTTCGATGAAACTCATCACAGGTCTCGAGTTACGAGTTTCGAGTTGACCTGGCGGAACCAATGGCGACGATAATATCAACAGCGATGAGCTAGATAATTACATTAATTTGACGCTATTTGCTGCATTCTCGTGACGAGTCAACGCGCAATAAGTTTCGCGTATTTTCATGTCTAGAGAGGTAGAAAACAGGTTGCTTTGTGCTCCATTTAATTCTTTATAAAATAAGTGTGATGTTCAACTTGTTGGAAACCATTTCTTCTCGCAAAGTGAAGACAAAAATATTTAGAGAAGAATTAGGTTCATAATATTTGTTAAATTTGCTCTGGACTATTTACTCTTAATTACAATTTTATTTGAAGAGCGATTTCATAGAGTGCAGAAAATAAATTAATAGTATATTGTGCAACTAGTGGGAGAAGTAGGCGATTCCAACGAGTGTGAAGTTTGCCGCGC
>CAJFCO010000030.1:2180940-2222036 GCA_904066015.1 Synergus gifuensis
TTTCCCACTAGTGGGAAAAGTACTCACTTCTACCACTGTGACGTCATCAGTTGAGAAATCGACAACTTCTCCCTCTCGAGATGAGCCTCCGAAGTCGCATTTCCATCGCGGGTGTTGGACAAAAAAATATATCACCTTCACATTGACTTGTGATTGATAGATCGAGGCGCAAAACTACGTGTCAACTTGTCTGACCGGTAACGTTCATTACTACTGAATAGACAGCGCAACTATCTATCCTGGCATCTATTCATTAACAGAGTGCATAATTAATTTCTTTTGAGTATTTAGAAAGTATTTTAAGTATTAAAGTATTTAAGTATTTAAAGTATTTAAGCTTTTTAGCTTATAAATATTTACTGTTAGTTCTAATATCTATTATGTTTATTAATTTTGTGAAAAATTGTTTAAGCTTTTTACAAAAATGGAATGTGTGGAAGTTAATAGCTAAGAATCATTGAAATGTGTTAATAGAATGGTCAGAATTAGACGTTTATATGACAGAAAGTTTTGCAATAGGAAATGGCTATCGGTCAAGAAATTCGCTTTTGTCACGATATAACGAATATCGACAGGATGTTGGTAGCAATGTGATTGTTGTGTCCTTTCTATTTTTATTCTTGTCGTTTGGGCCGACTTTTATAGGTAAAGTTTTATAAGTTTGAAATCGGAGGAATTTTAAATCGACCTAGCAAAGTTGAATGATGCGAATGAAAAAGCTCGCATTATGTTCGCAAAATTGATCCTTTTCAGTCTTGTTATTTAGTTAATTCGAAACTTTTAGTACTTTACAAAGTAGATGAAAGCCTACGGAAAATATATATTTTAAAATATTTAAATATAAAAAATCGTTTCACTTTTCAAAGTTTTTCTTTTATTTCCACTTTAACGTCAAAGAAAATTTTACTCAACTTTCTCGAAGTGGAAAAGACAATGTATAGCAAGACCGATTCATTTTCTTTGCATTATCTGCATCCTATAATTTTGTATTATAATTCAACACTACATGTGTTCTAAGTAGTAAACAGCATTTATAGTCAGCTATAATCATTCTTATAGTTGTGCTGCTATAGTTCTAATACTAATTCATAAGATAAAGGAAAAGTAGTTATTGCCTTCATTGAAGTTTTCAGATTTTGAACCACATTCGGAAATTATATATCCTTATGCAAGTCATTCCTCATAAGTAAACTAGACTATCCAACGTCCATAAAAAGGGGTTTAGTAATCTTATACAGCCCATCCGTTATGTTCATGGGTGTTTCTATATGAGACTAGAGAAAGGGGTGAGTGACAGACCAGAGAGATGGGGGAAAAACTGCTATGATGAAGGAGTGAAAGGGGTGGTTGGTTTACGGTTCACAAAGAGGTCCGCGTACATAAGGATAGTTTACCGCGAAGTAAACTCTCCTAGTTTGTATATACACTATATGCATGTACAAACTCACACACATTAAAAAATCCCTCAGATCCTCTCTCTATGTATTGCATTGAATTGAGTCGGGTTGAGGCGAGTTTCTGTGTGTATTTAAAAAAAATGAAGTGCCGATCGTTTTCCATTCCCGTTTGGATGCCACCCGTTTGGAAAACGAAACGCGGGGTTAAATCATGGGGGCGACCAATGGGCCGGAAGAGAGAGACTCAGTAAAATAAGAGGGAGGGGGAGACTATGAAAAAGTGGGAGAGGACTCTTCATCTCTTTGCTCACTCTCTCTCCCTATTCTCTCGACCCTACTTATTTCAATAGCTTTCTCTTGCCTCGTTTGAATGAACTGCGCTATCAGGTATCCCTTTACCAGACGCCTATTTCCTCTCTCTGTCTCTGTCTGTATTTCCCCCTCGTTTACTTTCACTCACTTTTCTTTCATACCTTCTATTTTCCTTTTCACTCTAGCGCATTTGAAAACTAGCGCTCCAGCTTTTACCCGATCACATTTTTCAGGATTCTCATTTCACGGTGATTTCTATCAACGTTTTTTTATTTAAGACAATTCAGGTTGATGCTTTAAGTGTGCTTTATTTTCGGCAAAAATACTTGGATAAGGTCAGTAATTTGTCGCGAAAAGTATTGCAGTATTTTAAGCGGGGTGAATATAGATAATTGGTGGTTAAACATCAATAATTTTGAAATGTTTGACCGACTTTATAAAATGTTAGATTCTTCTGTTTTTTAAACTAATATTTTGTTAAAGATTCTTATACTAGAGAAAGAAATAGTGGAGAAATGAAATGTTACTTGAAACTCGCTGCAATTGTGTAAAAAATAGTAATAAGCGAAAGAGGAGAGAGAAAAAGAAATCGATTGCAAGATCGAGAAATGGAAGTCGAAAACTTGGAACTAGTAGATAAATCACGTCAGGGGTTGAAAGGCGTTAGTGTCAGAGTCAATGGCCCTTGCCCGTAGTTGCCCGGGTTTTTGGTTTTTGCCGGAGTATCCTATGCCTTCTCGTACCAGTTTCCAGGCTCCTATACAGCACCCGGGTAATGGAGTAGAAGGATAATAATGCTGTGTTTTACAGCAGCGCATCCCCATACCTCCAGGATTTCTCTTCCTTCCTCCTGTTACCTCTTCCCTCTCAGGGGGTGTATATGAAAACATCAGCAAGATACAACCCCGGATATGATACTCCGTAAGTTTGAAAGATGGCTGACAAGACCCTCACTCCCTCAGCGACTTGTGAAGAATTACTTCTTTCTTCTGCAATGCTTACTTTTTAAAACAAACAAAGAGTCAAATTATTCAATTTTAAACTACTCAAGTTGATGAATTGCCTCCTTCTGTTTGACTTCTGTTGTTGAGTGCAATAACTTTTGCAAGAAAAAAAAAATGTTTAAGGCTGATGTAAAATACGTTTAGTGAAACTTTTGTAATATTTTTTTAATCGTAAACCCATTAACGATAGAAAATTATTATCAAAAGAACAAGGCTATTACCATTGAATTTCAAATAGTTGGCTTTAATCCAAAGGCGTTTTATTGCTAATGGCCGAATTTGGTTAGGGAATTGTTTCTATTTTTAGAATTGTACGGCGAGCTTATTTGGATGGTTATCATGATTTTTAAATGAAAAAGGAAAATGCACTCTTTACTGAAATTACTTGAGAGGGTTGGGAATGCATCTTACTAGATGGGAAATCTGCATGTTTGGCGAGTATCCAAAGATGATTTATCCTAGCTAAACCGAAACAAATCAAGTAGATATAAAGGAAATCATCGAGAGTAAAGAAGGCAGAAATGAAACGGATGCAAGAATTACATGGATGTACATCTATTGTAGTCGGTAGAAGAAGTAGAAATCCTGAAATTAATCTCTTGACCCTGGCATTAAATAAAAAGGGATCCAGATAAGCAGAGAAAGAGGGAAAAGATGGCTCGAAAGAACCGTCATAAATACATCAGAGCCAGACTTCGGAAATTTTCCAGTTCTCTCGACTAATACACTCCGGTGCTCGAAACGAGGTTGGATGAAGAGTGTGCGGGTGGAAAAAAAATGCATGGATATCGGAAAGGTGTCTTATGAAGATCGAAAGTTATGCGAGTGACGTAATATACTGTCACATTGTGTGCTATATTCCAAAATGGAACGCGAAATTACAGTAGAAGCATTCTCTTGGAATTAAACAAATTATCACTATTTTCAGATGAAAGTAATGTGCAAAATATAAATTCTATATATCTTTTTTGACGGAAAAGTTTTAAAAGAAGAAATTTTAATTTTGATAGGAGAGCTTTGAAATTAAATTTAATTCAATCATTTGTGATTTTCTAAATTTATTTATGTGTATGTAAGGGGAAATAAATAAATGAAGGTATTCATCATAAAAGGGTGAATCGCCTTACATTGGCTTAGAGAACCACATGAATAAAGTAGCCAACTTTTTGATGTGTAAATCATTCTGTAATGTTGCGCACCGTCACGTAGGTATTTTGTTCACTCTTGCGGTATATTTATGTAAATATGTAAACGGTTTAGTAAAGCTGCAGACATAGTGTAATTTGTCACGTAAACAATGTCCCTTGGAAGATTTTCCATTTGCTTCTCATTTGAATATTTTATTTTCCTCTACTTTACTCTAAATTATTTACAAAGTATCAAGAAATTTTGCAATCAACTGAAATTCGAAGTTTTATATCTCTCGATCAATTCACACTGATCGAACAAACTTCAGAATATATTTGCATATGTTTAAGAATGTGTATTTTATTTAAAATGCTAGAACGTTCGTTTTCAACAAACTTCTGCAATTTCTCCTACAACAGATTCATCACGGTTTACCAATACATTCCTCGATTTAACGAATTTTTCCGCTCTACCTCAAGGGGCTCTTTACTCGGCGTCACGAATCAGAGGTTTTTACTTTGCGAGGCCTAATCAAGAAGAGTAAACCCAATGTGACGAGCGACGAGGTATTGGAAAATGAGAGAAGGGTGAACCGAGGAAATCGAGGCCGGAACGAATCGATGCATTACTTCTAGTGGTAGTTGATGAACACGTGCAAAAGGAACAGAAAATGAAGGCAAAGGGGACGTTCAGGTGGAAAAGAAAATTTAACGAGCAAAAAAGTCATGATAAATCGTATAAGTATTATTTAATGAAGAAAAGTTTCGTATCAAAACATTTTTATTTTTCTAGAATAAAAATGTATGGAGAAAAATTTCACATGGATTTTATATGAGAAAATTACATATTTCAGTACAATATAATACCTTGTTATGGCTTAATATACAATAGAAAAATGTATTGTCCTTTGATGCATTGAAAAAAGTTGAAAAAACTGTAACAATAACCCGGGATAACTCTTATATTACAGGACTATTCTTGTTTTCAAATAACATTTCGCTATAATGGAGTAAATTTTCAAACCATTTTCCTACTTTACGTGACGTCAAATAGAAAAAAGAAAACACGAGTTTAGGCCGGGTATCGTATTCTAGCGGTTTGCAATACCTTATTTCAAATCGTATTAAACTTTTTAGCAATGCAGGCATCGATGTGCTCGCAAAATTTTTTTGCCGTGCAAACGAAGGTATACAGGAGGGTAGTTAGCCAATCGCGTTGCCGAGCTACACCGGATGAATATCAATGAGTGAATGTGAACATCGCCTTTTAGTTTTTCGTGTGTTCGCGTGTTTTCGGTTTAAATGTGTCGGTGAGCCTGTGCTAGTTCGAACATGAGCCATCCTACTATCGCTTGTTTACTCTAGAGCTTGTTGGAAAACGCGATTCCTCGTTCTGTAATCCGGTTAGGGTGCTCACAACGACGATGAAAAGAAAGTAGAAAAAGGCTAAATAATCATCGGGAATTATTTTAAAACTACAAATAAATCAGGATTTTAAACTATATATATTTCACTTCGTTTTAACAGTGTGAACTTATTCATCTGTTACTTTTTGAAAAATGCTTCTTCATGGAAAATAAATTGAGACTCTACATACTATTAGTTTAATTTTTCTCGGAAGCAACTGGGGATTCAAGTCAATCATGTACGCAATTTTAATTACGATTTCTCATTCAACTGAACGTAACCTAAACTGCGTGTGCTTTCAACATCGTTCGCGGCGCATTGTAATCGAAACGACTGATATCATCGAGGTGAGAGAAAGGGGGTGAAAAAGGAAAAACAAGGGCATAAAAGAGACTCGACGTAGTCACTGTATCCATAGAATAGCAGAGCGTATAGAGTATACTCATGAAGGGAAGCTCCTGCTGTGCAAAAGTGAAGCAGAGAGAAATCGTATGGTTGTCGACCTTTAAAAGCGAGTATTTTGCGACGATGAGTAGTGCAGCGGGGTAAAAGGGATAAGTAAATAAAAGCAAACAATCGGGAACAGATGCAGCGGTTGATATCGCTCTCTAATTTCCCTCGGTCTTCTTCTCATCGTCTAACAAGTTAGCGGGATGGAAGTGTTGAAATGATAAACTCACTTCGCACAATTTTGTTTGTGATGCAGAGTTATATGGAAAAGCTGGCAAAATAAACACTTTGTTTCATTAAAGCCATTAAACTGATGATTAATGGTATTAAATTATTTTCAACTATTATAAGAAGGTTTGTAAGTTTGGAAAAGGGAGTGGAAAAAGTGTTTTGAATGATCAGATTTTATATCGTGTCGTATTAATATTACTTGTTGGCTGGTACAATTGTACCTAGAATTGTAGAATCTGAAATGGTACAATGTGTTGAAGGTTTTCGCTAGAGATATGAAGGTAAAAGAATATAAAAACAGAAAAAAGAAAGATAGAGAAAGGTATGAGGGAAAAGATGGAATGAGAAAGACGAGATGGAAACAGAGCGAGAGACACGCTAAAAGATAATCAATACAGCCTCCGGTACAACGGTCTACCCCAAGAGATACGGCTTATGTCCACAAGCTCCTGCCAGAATATCTTCGTCCCGATAACTGACTTCCTGCTCTTCTTCCTCATCTGCTCCTCTTTTTTCCTCTTGCATCAAGGTCCTCTGTCTTATAGAGCTGACTTTTTCTCACTGCTTTTGTCTGGTCCCTAATGACATGACGAGGTGTGTTGAACTCGAAATTTTCCCAGATTTCACTTCTCTGAGGCATATGAAAGAATTCAAGCGTTTAAACCGTCATTGCCCCGTCTATTGTCTTTTTTACATTAACTCATCTGTGGTCATAATCAAATTTCTCTCTCTCTCTCTCTCTTCTGTCGTATTTTTGACTGCAAGTGAAATTATTAAATAATGAGGCTTATGTACTTTTTTTTTGTAGAGTTGGATGCAAAGAAATCTTACTAGATTAAAATTTTAGTTCTTTTAAAATAATTGTTGAGTACCGGTATTAAGTTAAAAAAAAATTGTATTCTATTATTTCTGGATAATTATAATTTATAATTTTTTTATAATATTATTGTTCTTAGGGGTTAATCTCATTGTTTAAAGTTTTGTTTCTAATTTTTTTATTTAAAAATAAGTTTACATTTTTGACACGTTTCTTTCCTGATGTCTGAGTAAATTGGTTTCACATTCTTAAAGATCAGACTTAAATAAGATCTTTCATAATAAACTATTCGAAATTTGGCAGTTTATTCGATTCTATAAAAAGCAGGAAGAAATGAAAGTGGCGGTAGATGAACGAAAAGAGCATACGGGTAAAGTGGAAATGGTCACGGTGCTTCCAGTTGTCCCTTATCTGCGTAATGCACCGACAGGCAAAGTTAAAGACAGGGTTGGCGAGCAAAATGGCGAATCGAATTCCGAGATATCTCCTGAGAGAGTCCGAACGTGGATCTACATTGAACAACATTGGTACAGAAAAGAAAAGCAGAGAGAGGGGGGGATCGAGAGAGATGGGGGGGGCAGGGTTGGGTTGAGGATGAAGATCGAGTCGACCTGTATCGTTGGTAGAGGGTAGAAGGTAGATGGTTGCCAGAGATCGTGCTAAGGATTTAGACGCATGCCGAGGCTTTCCGGCAAGAAATATCGTCTTTAGAGGAGTCAAACCCTTCTCTTCTCTTTCACTTCGCTCTCCTTTCCTCTCTCTGTTACTTTTAATGGATACGATTTCTCTTTACCAGTCGCGACGTTTCTATTCGACGATCTAGACGCGTTCTGTCGTGCCCAACGTTTCATAAATAATTCTTCAAAGACCTCCTACACTCGCTTCGTTTTCTTTCACCCCTGCAACTTAAGAGCTTCACGATAAGTTTATTTTGATCCCTCCACTATAATATAGGTTTATCACAACTGAAGTACGTCCATTTTTCTTAACCGAAGAGCACAACGACAATTATTTTCAATTATTTCCAATTATTTTTTCACTTCTTCCTCATTTGTAAACTTTGACCTCCAAATACATAGATGTTTAAAATACAAATTTTAATAAGCTCACATATTTGCAAAAGTTAATGCTGTCCATTATTTTACAAAGCCATTACTTTACTAATAAAGCACCATACGTACAGATGTGAAATCTGTGCGATCCAATTACGCAGCACCATAAACTTTCCTTTTAACCTGATTCAAACCAATAGCGAAAAGTTTCGTGAACTTTTTAATAAGAGATAATGACCATTCTGAATGCACCATAAACGGTTTTGAACAGTACACTCTGAGAAAGGAAATAGTGTCGTTAAAGGTGATATATAAAAGAGCATTGCTACTTTAAATGGAGTATAGACCACTAGGTGTGTGGTCTGTGGGTATACGTCAGTTTAACTTCACACTTTTCGTGGTGTGGCATTATTCAACTGGCCGTCTCGTAGTTTTCTACGTGTAACCTCTTTCAGCTTTACCAGATGAGATCACTGCGGATAAGACAGTGCTCAGGACGTGCTTTATTTGATTGTTTACAGTGCTAAGGTGAGAGAGAGCGAACGACCATTTATCTTTTACCTCATTTATCCCTCCGTCTCTAATCCTTCTCCTATCACTTGGAAAATAAATGTGTTTGCACATAAAGTGACTGTCGCGTTTTGTAATGAAATTTACAAAACAAGATCGTTCCAAGACTTAACCATTTAAAGAAGCATTCATTTGAACTAAAGAATGCATTGTCACTTAGTGATAGGACATCGACATCGATAACACCGGAATGATCCATGTTTTGCTTTCGATGTCGATGTGTTTGGTATCGAAGTTTCACTTCGAAGTTTTCGATGTCACGAATTCGATTTTCAGAGTCCGGATGTTTGTGTTTTATCGCATATTGGTCATTTAAAGTTTTAAATTGCAAACTTGTGTTTTGAATGGTTCTTTCTGTTGATAGTCGCGGCAGTTGGTTGATTCTTCAAATAGGATGATCATTACACTAATCATTTTCATTGTTAGTACTATTTCGGGGTATCTGCTGTGTGGGAATTTAAGGAAATCCGGGAATTTCGTGAGCAAAATTTAGTAGACACCCTGTATTAGTAAATTTCATTTTTTTAAATACCACAAAGAGGAAAGTTTTTTATTTATTACAATTTTCTTCTTTAGTAAAGTTTTTTCACTCTATGATGAAGAACGAAAAGGAGAATGAAGGGAATGAGAAGTAAAAGGGGGATGGAAAAGTAAGAGAAGAGAAGGCTCCACGAGAGTTGGCAGACACAATGGCCTCGGCGAGAACTGTCCCTGCCGTGCCGGAAGTTAAGTGTCCGCCATCTTGCGAACCGGATGTGCATCCTAAATGTCTCGCGAGATTTGTATATGATGTCCTCCTACAACTCGACCCTTTCTCCACATTTCGCACTTTCCTCCCACTTCATTCCTTTCTCTTTTCTCACTATCTGGGCGAGAATTATAGCATAATTTTAACTCGCAGCTTCGCCTGCGAACCTGAAGCCTCTAGCGTTGTTGTTCTGTATCGTTGTAGGTTGTAGGAATACATTTCTAACTTAAAGGAAACCCAGAGAAAGAAGAGGATATGTGAAAAAGGAATTGTGTGAATGAGAAGGAAACTTACGTAAAGCATACCAAGAACGTAGAGCATGGAGCGCAAAGCTTAAAGCGAAAAGCATTGTTGGTCTCCACTACTCCTTTGCAACCGGCTTTTACCAGCCGCAAGCCCACCCCATAAGACACCCTCCCCCAACAATAAACTACCTCGTATTTCTTTACGAAGACGAGCACGACGAAGCTGTGCGGGATAACTTTATCAAATTTCATTACCACCCTCCACTCACCTCTTTCATTCCTTCCTTATACTGAGATCTCAGTGACTCAATTGGGTTAATGTGTACACTAGTGTCCAAAAAATTTAATTTTTCAAGTCTCATTCTGTTAAAAAATCCTTTAATTAAGGGAATCCTGAAAGCTTCACCGAGGTGGTGTAAACTAATTGTATGAACTACGTGAAAAATGTAGTCTTTTAACTCAATTTAACTAAAGGAATTAAAAATGTTATAAAACTTTATAAAAATGTTATAAACTTATACGTATTCACACTCTGAAGAGCTTTCTAGACAAAAAATACTGCATTTTCTCATACTTTAACCTCAAAGGCTTTCTCCAAGGGAGTTGTATATTTCTGAATCAATTCGTCGAGTGATCGTAAGTTAGAGTTTTTCTTGCTTAGTTTCACTATCTAGGGTGTACTTTCTTCCCTTTTCTCATGTCATTCGTTTTTTTTTACTCTTGCTTCCGAAGTACTCCTTTTAACTACTTTTTGCCAATTAGAATATTAACGATTTATCACGAGGGGCCTCGACAGACCGGACATGGTAGCCAGTCTCACTCTCGACCACAAAGCTCGTCGTCTTTTGGGGAATAAAGTTTTTACTTAAAAAAAGCCATTTAAGATATTCCACTCTGGTCTAGCAAGGGTCGACCCAGGGGATGGAAGACTGGAGGGAGAAGGCCACTCTTCTGATATCCCTTGGGATGAGCGGAAACGTTTCTCCATACCATACAGCCTTATCTTCCCGAAACCACCACTCTCGTGTTGAATGGCAATGGTGGTGGTAGTCTTCTAAGCTGATGTGATCTTGAATTGTCATCTGTCCCGACTATCTTTCATGGGAATGTAAATTTAAAAAATTTAATCTCTCTTGTAACTAGTACGACAGAGTTGGACCACTTCAATATTCTTTAAAGAGTGTTTTAATTGGTTTTGCAACTTAGAAATCAGTGAAAAATTCTCTCACTTTTTTTGTATCTTGTTTTTTAATGATACCATATACTTGAGTAGTTTTAAAGCATCTCTAAATCATATTCAATTTTTTTTCTGAACCTAAATCTTTTCATGAGAAGTTCAGTGTCAGAGATTTGTGTCATATCTATGTAAATTAATTGCCACTGCCCTGAATATTTTCTGCAGATAAAATATTATGACAGTGGAAGAAGATTGTTTTGGAAAGAGATTGGGGTAAATTTTAAATATTGGGTTCTTTATTTTGATCGTAGGATATTGTATAAAAAAAGACATGCGGACAGGGTGAAATCGAATTACGTTTGCGGATGATAATGACTTATACCAAGGTGTTCTTCCTAGTCACGAATGAGTATATACGTTCGTTCGGTTCCTGGTAGGATAGCGTCGAGCAGGCGACACCGTATCTCGAAGTTCGATGTTTGCGCAGCTTGATTCATACCTCCTGGTCCCCCATGTAGCCTCGCAGAATTTCTGCCTATATCCCTCGTTTTCACAGCAGACCAATACCATCTTCTCTTGTCTGAGCATACATAACTACACATATATAGACTCGCTAGTACACCCTATGTACTATGGCGAGAGGGTTCAACCAACCTACCAACTACGTTTACTCAGTGATCCTCTCTCGGGATTGGCAAGAACAATATTCATACAAGGTAACCTAAGTCCAAACGCTATTGTCCTTCGCTTGCTGGCATGCTCGTTTCTTTCATTATTAGCCGAAAAGTTTGCAGGTAAAGACATTCTGTTGTTTATTCCATTTTTAAGATAAATGTCAATAAAAAAACCCATGATAAAATTGATTAAGATTAAACGAACTTACTTTAAGTGAAGCTCAGTAGCAAGTGTGTGAGCTGCCACGTCCTCAAGATCAAAGATGTAATTGTATGAAGACTAGCAAGTAGGTCTGCAATAGGCCTGTTGCCTCAAAGTCAAACTACATGTTTGATTTTGAGGATGAGACAGCAAAGTACAATTAAGGAAAGGTCCGACATCATACTTCTGATTGAGAAGTTATTTGAAATTGATTTATCTTGTAGTGACTGTAGATGACACGTACAAAGTAGGTTAGATAGTAATTAGGATGAATGTAAGTTTGGTTACATGGCAATTAGGAATATTAAAAGTATGTCAAATGGAAATTTGGTCTATGAACAACAAAGCGGAATATTCATCTATCTTATGATTATCTTTTTTTGTGTATAATATATTAGTTGTGACTTGATTGAAAATTGGAGGAGAATTAGATGAGAGAATAGAAATTGTAGGGAGATCAAGGAAGAGAGGGAATGTAAGAGAGGAATGAAGACTTAGACGTCGGGTTGTGGAGGTTGAAGGTGGAAAAGGAGCTGCGAGCTTAATTCGAGATAATTAAGGAGTGCCAATTATAACTTGACACAACCCGTAGGGTGCTAGGCAGTTAGGATGGTTTGAGGGACTACTCGAGTTTTAGTTCCAATCGTTCAGACTGCTGTCTCTTCCCCAACCTTCTTAATGTCGTTTTATTACCATCAAAATTGCGTGAAAATGTGTGAAATAAGTTTTAATTAACCCATTTCATTCGAATAATATATTTTTAACTAGATACCTTGATAAAGAATCATTAATTTTTGTGTTGCAGGTAAGTCGCTGACAGACAACATGCATGGTTAAATCTGAATACGATGATTTATCGACATGTCAGGAAGCATTGGATCGTTTTATTTGTGTGGTATCATCAAACAACTACAGCCTGAGGTATTTGATGACATCGAGTCAATTAATACATATTATACAAAAATTTGAAATGCGTCGAACACATATGAGGGTAGTTAATTTTCAAGTCTCTTCTTCATTAGTTTAGGCATTAACTTCACAAATCCTCATTTTTATTTTCGGTCTGATTAGTCTAACAATTAACACTCTGAAGATAAAATCAATTTTTCAGTGTTCATATTTACCTCTTGTTTGCATTAAATCGAATAAATAGTGAATTTCTCTTAGCGTTTAAAGCTGCTGCTACCCGTAAATGTAGAGAAGCGTATGCACTATGCAGTGCTGATGCAGAATGAATCGCGTGAGGAAACCATAGAAACAACAGAGCCCGCTTCCTGTTTTTGATGTCGATATTTTTTTTCAACCCCGAGTCATATTTTAATAAATAAACGGATTGGCTGGCAACGTAACGGATTGTCACGCGAATTTTATTTACGGATCGTTCGCCACCCTCCAGTATCATACGGTCCCCTATCTACCTTTATTCGCAGTTCGTCCGCTACCAAACTCGGATAGTCGCAGTCCTTTGAAAAAACGCGAACATATAAGCGAATTGTGAAATATGTTGCAGATCATGCGACGACAACCGAAATAATTTCTCTTGTTCCCAACGGACTTGTCCTTCTCTTCACAGTTGTACTCTATTCGTGTTGTTTTTACTTTACTTTTTTCTATATACATTTCGATCAGCTATAAACGATACGACTCGATTCGGTATATGGAACAGTTACAACGTGATGAATCCAATCAAATTTATGATGTGAGATTTGAAAAGGATAAATCGCGATTCATTTACTCAAGTCAGATCTTTATCCAAAAGTTAATACTCTCCTGACATATTCATAACTTCCAATGTTCAGGTATCATACACAGATTGTCATTATTAAAACAACTGGAAATTTTAAGAATGAAATATATAACAGATTACAAAATTAAAATTTTGAAAATCGGGAAAAATTGGAACTGACAGTCTGGGATTGGTGGAATTTGCTCGTATTTAAATTCGAGTGTACAAAAAATAAATCCAAATTTTGTACTCAAAGAAAATAATGTCACATCTGTGACATCAGTTATTTTTAATTACTCTACTGTCTTTCTGTATCGCTGTTTCAATTTCAGTTAAATACATACTCGTAAAAGTAATCAGGTATAAAAAAAGAAAATTTTCCATTTTAAAACTATAACACATTGTAATTGAAGAGTCTCTCTCTGGAGCTTTGACAAAGGGGATAATAAGATACCTATGCCTGCTTCCTTCGTTACATGAATTTTCATTCCATTCCATTCCTTCGACGACTATTTTAACGACTGCTTTTTATGGGCCTTAAAATCTAACTGCTGTACACTACCTATAGCAGGATCCAAATGGAAAGTCTAGAGATATATTTATGTAAATATCCATATAGCTATATCTATATATTTATATGCCTAGGCTCTCAACTTATGAGTACCCACTTACGCACATCCGGCTACTTTTGATGGAGATTACCCAGTTTACCTCCAGAGAAAAAAAATGCTCGAGGATGTGATTGAAGTGGATTGAATCGCTTCAAGTTGCCTCTTTACCCACAAATCGTTGAAAACTTATACATAAAATTGAATCTTTGATGTGTTATGTTCCACTTGATGTTTATAGATTCACAATTTCTGATTTCAGGTTCATTTTATGAACTTTGGAATGGTTTAAATTGTAAATACATAGTTGTGAGATTGACAGAAAGAATTAGAAATTCCCCACAAAACTGGTTTATACCAAGTGTAACATAAAGTTAGAGTGGATTTTCGAAAAGCAAGATTTAGGTTCACCTTTTAGTCCTCTGTGGTTTTGAATACGCTTCGCAATACAAAGGATTCCTACCTATAAGTTAAATATTCATAGATGCTTAATCCGATCTACTCGTTTGTTCTACAAAGGCCTATAGGAGATAATAGGGCTTAACCATCCAATGGCGTGGAGATAGGGGCTATTAATTGTCGGAAACCTTAGTAACTTAGATTTCTCTTCCACGTTCGATTAGCGATGAATTATCCCCTGGGAAGGGTTTCTCCTTGCTATCGTGATTCTACCTGTTGGCACAAATCTCAGCCACCTTCTCGCAAACCTTCATTGCTGCAAGCGAGCAACCTTCGTGTTGAGACAGATGCGTTTTACTGACAGATACATTAAGTTGATTTCGAAAAGCAATAAAAATCGACAAATTTTAATCTTCTCAGGGAGAGCTTGTTGAATTAGTTTCATCATTATTTCTAAAATGATAGACATTATTTTCAAGTAGTTTCTACTGATTCCGCTTATAATATTCCACTAGATCATCGTACTGTCAAAAATTGAAACTTGACCATGAAAAACCGTGACATTTCTGGGAATTTGAAATCGTCCGGCGAATCGTCACCTTGTCGGATGAAAGTCAGCGCAAATGAGAATGATCTTCGGCAATTCACGTTGTATTTATATCCTCGATTTTATACACTTGTCCAACATGCATAGTAACTGCATTATTTCATTGTGAACAGCAGCTTAAATCCGATCGTTAAGCTCAGCTTACATGGCCAGGCGATTACTTTTAGTTGGAAGAATATAATGGTGAATTAATTCATTTTACGAGTACATAGGCCATTGTTGGGTATGCTGCAAAGCTCATTTAATACACCTGACCTCATCCACCAAAAAGATATGATCCACTACATATATTAGAAAATTATATTCCATATTTAGCTGCATCTAAAAAACTAATTTGTTGATTTGTCACTTTACAACTTCAGAATTACATTTGACATAAAATTTTGTTTTCAAACTTTAATGCACGGAGAGAAAAGATATGGTTGGGTCAACCATAAATATTGAAAAATATGGGGCAACTATATCTATGGTTGGTGCAACCATAGTTTGGTCAGCAAAAACAAAAAAATAGATAAGCTAAAAAATTGAATCGTTGCGCTAACCAAACCATGGCTGTAGCAATCATAACTATGGTTGCCCCATATTTTTCAATATAATATAGTTAGCTTCAACCATAGCTTTCTCTCTGTGTGTTTTTGAAATATCAACGAGTTTTATTAGATTCTTAAATTGATTATCAGTTTCGATTACGTATTCCCAAATCTGATGTTATTATTTGCATATCGTTCTTTAAAGCAGGCGCTTTAATTAAAAATTATCGTCTTTCCAAGGTACTTAAGATAAGATAATTTAAGTTAAAAACTCTTAATTTTATTTTAGAGTTTAAAGGGGTATATTTGACCAGTACATATAATGCGTGTTTTAAAAGCTATTACAGTTACGTGGTATGGTGGTAAGAGGGACGCAATGCACAGGAGCAGTGGGTATAGGGCGGTAAACGTAAATTGAGACAGTCGCTGCAGCGAGGCAGTGACGTGACGTGGATATTATCCTTGTCGGGCCCCCGGTTATAGTTTGCCCTCGTTCATAACCGACGTTCTATACCGCTGGAAGTACTGCAGAGGAATAACTTTATCTTTACGAGGCCCTAATGTTTTTAATTTCATAGCGAATTATCGTAAACGGTACTAGTCCTCATGTTTGGGACACTTTGTTGATGAGGGGCATGAGAGGGTAGGAGCAAAAACGCACGTAAAACCTGACGTCCACACCCACTCACGCCCATCGTTAAATATTAATCTCTTTCATGTTTAATTTTCTAGACTTCAATGTATGTACCTATAATTTCCTGAAAACATATTTATGCTATGGAAATTAAATCTTGTTAGGTGTTTCACTATTATTATTAAAACCAAATTGGATTTCACTAGTGAAATTAATATCAAACTCAAGTAAGACAGAAGCTACTTTCAAGGTGTATATGCCAATATTGTAACCAGTATTGACGCAGAACAGCGCCATTAGTAAATTTTCTCCTGGAGATCGCCTACCTAATTTTGTTTTCTTTTCTTCCCCGAGTCAGACATCTTTTCTCTCTTCAAACACCCCCATGAAAGAATCATATCCAGGTCGATTATAAAAATAAAGACGGCATTAAATTGCAAATTGCCAAGTCTGCCAGCAGTAAGGTTGTCGGCAAAAGACGTAAGAGGGGTTAGCACCCCTTCCTCTTTCTTGCTCCTTCTCTTTCATATAACGTATCTTCATCCCTCCACCCTGTCTCTTTTCATTCTCCAATGTTCGCTATGCTCAAAGAAGGGCGAATGTTCTCTGCAGGAAGCTTGTATTCCATTTACTGTCGCAAAACCTGTCACCTGCTTCCAAGCGACTAACGAAATTGGTTTTTTCACGTAGCAAATAACCAACCTTGTTCCGATGTAAACTCGTTTTCAGGAATTGATGAACACGCTCCACCTGCAAGTTGTTGCAAAAATCACTTCACTTTCCTATTATGTGTACAGACTTTACAAAAAGTCTGCAGAGATGGTAGAATTTCAGAATATCTTAAAATATATATTTACGCTCAAAAGGAAGAAAAGTAAGTGTGAATGAATCTAAGCAAGGGATGAAAGAAATAACTGATTTTTGGTACCAATCTGCATCGTGGATGATCGAGCAGAGAAGTGAGGGGAGGAATGAGAAAGTGGCAGGGAGGAAGAGGGGAAGAGTTAGACAGAGAGCAGGAGGTGAAGGGTTTAAAATAATAGTGGAATAGCGGCTGAGTTGGTCGTGCTAGAAGAGTAAGAGAGAGAGAGGGCTCCGCCCCGCGAAATATGGCGAGCTTCGCCAGGACGTGATTGGGTGACGGGAGGACCTCGCGGCTTGCAAGCCAAGACATTGGTGCCCCCTTTGCACCACCGAAAACGATCCCCAGCCACCCACCCGAATAGGTGTACTCTTACTCGTTCCACTATCTCTCTCTTATTCTATACCTCTTTTATGCCCTCCCGTTTCTCTTCAACTAGACCTTAAAAATATCGCCAGTCTGCCTGCTCCCTTCCTAGAACGTCTGCGCATCTAAGGTCAAATTTGAAACCACGAATCCACTGAAGGTCATGCACCTTGAAATTACAAAAGCTTTGCGACCTTGACTGGAAAATACTTCAGCTTCTTTTAATGACAAGCAAGGCAACTCACTCAAGTCAGCGATACATTTTTGGTCTCTATAAGTATTTTAAATTTTAATCCTCTCTGGGATTCGTACTTACGAATTTTTAAAGAATCAACAACAAGAGATAAAAATGTTATCTCTCATAAAAGAGATAACGTGCGTTGCATCTGTAATTTACCATCTGGAAAATGCCCAACATCCATCTTGCATTCTAGACCACCCCTAATCAGTTTTAATGGTATACAGTATTCAGGGGAGAATTGCAGAAAAGCAATATGTACATTTGTACAACTAATTACCACGAATGCTGGTAACAAAGTGCCATAAGCTCCCTTTATATCGCAAGAGTCATCGCACTCGCAACAGAACAAAACTGTACAGTCTGTCGACGAGTTGATTCTGTTGTTTTCCGAGATTACCTTGTAAAATCTCATTCGTCTCTTGATTCCCATTCCCACTGAAATGGGCTTGGTTTCCATGTGGTGTTTCGAATTAGTGTGGGATTTAGGCGAATTTGAGGGTAATATAGGAAGTGTTCGTTTTTGCTCGCAGTCCGTCTTTAGACGGATGAGTAAGTTGGTTGATACTGGGTATGTAGGTTGATAGTAGGTACATAAGTTAGGTGCTTGCTTGTGGAGGGCGTGAAGAGATTAATCATCCGTTAAACTCGAGCAAGACGTATACGCGTCGGTGGTTAAACTAACTTAATCCATCCAGTCCCTTTTTCTGGCACATCACTTTTCAATCCATGCATCTGTTTTTCTCCCCCCCCCCACCTAACTCATCCACAACAATTCCTATCAAGCCCTGTTGGTCCCTGTCCGGACCAACAAATGTAATATGAGAGCTCTACAAAGCAGTACACCTGTATTTTGCTGGTATAATGTCGGGCTCTTCATGCTATGGAATCCTCAATGAAACAAACACTTGCAGCCCTTATGTACACGAATGTGCGCGATACACTTGCTTTTACTAATGAGAGCTTAACTATTCATTGTCCATCCTGTTCTCGCCATGTGAGGTCCCGTGAGTATTGTAGAAATCGTCGAGGTGTAAATATCATTGTTGTTAATACTTGATGATGAAGTGCAACATGAGTATACACTTGGCTTTATTGTACGGGCAAAATTCGTTGCATGAATTGTAAGCCAGCTTAGAGAATTTCGGGAAAATTTTTGAGATAATGGATGAGATTTTATTTTAAAGATCTTTGTTATGAGATTGAAAAAGAAGAATGAATGAAGGAAAATGATGAGGATATTGCAAGATGGAAGTTTAAAGAGTGTGTGGTCAATTCAAGGTGATGAGAGAGTCTATATTTATCTCTTCCTTCAACTAGTATGTCTCAAGAAATTTCTAATAATTGTAGCTAGCTTGAGCTCTGATCGAGTTTAAAAGCTTCTACTGCTATAAAGATGATAGGGATGTGGTAGTTAGACAGGTAATGTATCCAGTTAAAAGTTTTCGCAGGTTCATTAAAGGAGCAAGAAAACTTTGAGGTAGCACAACCTGCGGACGTGGTAAGAGTCACAGTGGAGGTGGAGATTGTGCTTTCACTATTCATGTATCAATATTAATATTAATATTAATATTCAAACCTTTTTTTGTTTGAATAATATAAAACTTAATTTTTGCTTCTTTTGTTCATATTTTATTTGTGCAAATGAGATAACAGCAGCAATCGATAATCGCGATTTAAAACATTGCATTGAATAGATTTAAACGTTCCATTGGATCTTTTAAGGTCAGCTTAAGCGTATTACAATTGAACATGATTTTGTAAATCGTGCTGCAAACGATTTTAGTATAATTACTGGGTCTCTTTGAGCTTGATGTTTTATGAGTAGCCATCAACGTGTTCCCGAATGTGACGCGACGCGTCATTGGGGTTGAACGATCTGGGCTTTAACGACAAAGTACAATCATGTCAACAGCAAAATCGATGGTTGAAAAATCAAGCTCCTGGCTGTTAATTCTGGTTACACTATCCTCGCTTCCTTCGTCTCTTGCGTCACCATCCTGCCCCCGAAACCAGCTAACCACCACTGTCGACCACCAAACGCCATTCGCGACATCCACTACATCGCTTGTGATGGACGAGGGAAATATCGACAAGCATAGTCCATTAAAAATGTTGTGTTTGCTCTTGCCCGTTATCCCTACCATTCTCAAAAGTTCAAATACCTTGAAAAATTGCAGCGTGTCAATCAATCGTTTCAGTTTATTTTACATGAATCCAGTGATAATCTAAAAACAAGCTTGGATGTCATTTTATCGCCTGACAATAGTTCAGTTACTTCCCAAGTGCGAATTGCCGGTATTGAAATTGTAGCTTGAAATAAATATTGTATTTATTTTCGATCAGGTAGACAATTACTAGATAGTGCCGTAAAACAATGATCATACAAATGAAATCGTAGCATAGTACTCTGCATTGTTACAAGAAATGACGCAGTTGTATGAAGAGATACTGTGCTCCAAAGCGAGGTTAGAGTTAACGTTAATCCGGAAATCCAATCAGACCTCATAATCAAACGAATCGATAGTTACGTAGGCCACGAGTATCGGCAATATCAGTTTTCTGTCTACCGTTGTAGTTTAATTAAATGGTGAGTGGAATAAAATAAGCGATGTTCTGTTTTGGGTTTACGATGATTAATATTGAAAATCGAAAAGCTCTACTGATCTCTCTTATCTATCTTATAAACATAGAGCCGATTAGAAAACCATTCACTCTTTCATAAAGTACTTAGCTGTATCCAGTTGATAAAATAAACGCACATGTTCAATATTTTGCAAGATAAAAGCATGTATTCATCTTCTCTGAATTCTTTTTAAATTGTAGAATTTACATACCCATCTTTTTACTATAGCAGCTACTTTCTAAAAGCACCCTAAATTTTAGGGATGATGTAATTTTTAATGTTTTTTTTGTTGGCTTTTTAGTGGCACTTTTATAAAGCAACTGTGTGTATATACACTTGCCCAGAGTTATTATCTTACACATTCTCTGCCATTCTTCTGTTCTCCTCTGTGTCTTTCTATTCCGTCCGCTTGCCCAGGACCGAGAGAACCAGCATAAAATGAAAAACGGATTCGTTTTTAAAAAATGAATCACACCTCTGACATAGAAAGTATATAAAGCATGTCTGTAACACACAGGAAAAATCAATTCAATGTTCTACTATTTCAAAAATAACGCGAATGAATGTAAAAACGCATAAAATATCTTTTGATTCTCATCGCTTTTCAACTCTACGTACTCCAGGTAGGAAGTTGTGTTCAGTATTCATTCTCTAGAGCATTATACATATATTTTTGGATAGAATATTTTTTAAGGTACTTAAAAAAATCTGAAATACTTTTTCTGTTGAATATATGTAGCGATTCTGAAACATTTTACTTATATAGAAATTTTACATAATATTGATTGTACTAAGCTTTTATTGATTAATTCCTTTACTCTTCAGATCCTAGTATTTCTTATTAATTAATTATAATACATAGAAGTGCACATTAATTATCAGTTTATTTTTTAAATTAAGTCTAGCATTATATATTTATAACATTATCCAAGCAACCATCTTCTAGTAAATCGAGTAACATATCCACTAATAATTTCGTAAACTCTTCTCCGCCAATTTCATTGTAAATTTCGATAATTTCCTCTTCAGAAAATTTTAATACTTTACTCATGTCATTTCCAAAATAGCCAAGCATTACAGGTAGATATATAGAAACAACTAAGTATCCGAAAAATGCATGCAATTTATAATCTTCTAACAAAGCCTCTCTCGAAAACCTTTCCAGATTCGATAATCCCTTTTTTTTTAGATCTTCTAGAAGAGTTTCATAGTAAGTTTCAAAAATTTCGGGAAACTTCTCAGTCCTATGGCTTCTGGTACCACTCAGGAACAAAAAAAGGGAAAGATCTTTACCTGGTGAACCATAGTATATCATTCCAAAATCAATCAGCTTCGCTGTAATACCGCCATCTGTTTCTTTGAAGAAAACGTTATTTCTTGTGAAATCCCCATGGCATATAGTTGCCAATGGCTCGACTGGCTCATACAAATCAACTGTCGCATATGCATATCCATTGTATAAAAATTTTTCCAGTTTTTCACAAAAAAATTCGTCATAGTTTTCTTTTCGAAAATACTTTATTATTCTCGGAATCATAGCTCTACTTTTCAGAACACCACGGTTGTCTTCTGTTGGTGGATTTCTGACACATTCGATACTTTCGATTATTTCAAAAAATTCTTCAGGACATGTTTCTTTCAGAATATATGAGCTTGCGTGCAATTTGGCTAGTTCACGAACTGCTGTCAAAATATACTTAAATTGCAAATTGGCCATTTCTGAATTTAAATGATAACCTTGCTTGTTAATATTTTCCATTACGATGACAGAGTCATATGGTGGTTTTTCCAATGTATAAAATAATTTTGGACAATTTTCGTAAAATTTTGCGTACTTTGTATAAAAAAGAATCTCGTTGTGAAATGCTGCATCATTTTTCATTAAAGAATAACAATTTATTCCTTTTGATGGCCGTTTTACAACCAGATTTATCTGAAATTGGAAAAAATTTATTTCTTACTTGAATTTTAACATTCAGGAGTTTAAATATCCCATAATCTTTATTTTTAACTTTAAAGTTCTGGGTTTTAAAGGCAATATAATGTGATAAGATTGCTATACATCACTAATTATCTTCTTACGTAAATAACGTACTCGACTACTTTTTAGTGACATTCTTCGAACAAAATTTTCAAAACGATTTGTTGTTAAGCTTTTGATAATATTCAGTCTTTTTAAACTTTGAGTTTTAAATATTTGACTAACCTCATCTTCTCCTTGACGGTCAATAAATTTTAATTCAAGAAAAATGACTCTGGCCAAAAAGTATGAGTCCCTTGGCTTCGAAATTTCATACTTCACTGTACAATTAGATTTATTTAAAGACTTCTTTAGCTCTGGGATTAATTTCTCTTCTATCCAAGTTTCCTCACTTTCTTCCAGTTCACTCATAGTTGACTAATAGTTGAAAATTAAATTAAGTATATCACCCGAAGAAAGTCGTAGTAAGTTCACTGACTGCTCGCGAGTTCTATACTAAACTAAAGGCATTGACTTGTTCTGTCGGCTGGCTTGTGATCAAGACGAATTTATCTTATCGTCGTCCCCTTCTCAATGTGTTTGTTAAAGTTTAAGCACACAGTGTGTGTTAATAGGTGTATAAAGAAATAGGAAACATATTTATTAGATATTAATTATTTCTATAATAATAGAAGATTATAGATAAAATGAATACCAATAAAATTATCATAATTTCTTGTAATTTATTATACATACATAAAACTTATCATTTCAAATTTATGAACAAATATTGCACAATGTCTTTATTTACATGTATTTGTAACTATCATTTATCAAGTATTTGAATCAGTATAATTTTGATTTAATATACAATAGAACAAATCTGGCTCATTCGGTTCAATATTATCAATACAGAAACGAAAACCCCCATCGCTTATTAATTGTTTCAAGTAACGTACATACTGCTGGGATCACGGCACTATTAAAGTTCAACTATCGACAGAGAGTATTAATTAATAATCATCGAAAATCCATGGTGAATGCACTTACTAAGGACTCGGGATTTGGAAGCGAGGCCAGTTTACGCATATTTATCAACTAAAGCTTCCATATTTCATGATGAGCTCGGTCCATCAGGCGAGTGCAATTAATGATTAGAACATAATTACTTGATGCCATCGAGTATGCATAATTAATATTATCGAGAATGTTGAATGCTGTATCGCTGCTATCGAAAATTAGGGATCCGTGAAGCGACAAGGAATTAGGTAGTGTGGGAGCCAGTTTACGTTCTATGGATTATAGTACCGTTTTCGCTCCAGGAGGTCAATCGGGTAACTTTTAACCGCGTGATTTTCATCTGAATTTAACCTAACTGGCCAATCGACTTGGGCAGCTTTAGAGTGGATACACGTGAAAATGATGTGGTCGAAAGTTTACATGCTTCACTCTCTAATCTAACAGCATAATAGGTGAGGATGGTTTCGGGAAAATAGGTTTCAACTAGGCCCTGTTTGGCCATAATTGCATCTATGGCTGGATAAATCTGGACATACTTTTAATTTTCACTGATAGTAATCAATATTTGTACACTTTATCGTATCTGAAAGATGAACCACTTTATTAATTACAATTAATTTTCGGTAAAATGATTTGCAAGATAATTCCTATAATCGACTTTATCTTTCAATTTCAAATGCTTTTTAGATAAAAGGCTTTGTGAATGAACACTTAGAGGCGTTAAAGTGTGTAAATACGATGATTAAATTACGCTGGGGACAATTGTGTGGCGATGGCACAAAAAAGATTCACGTCTTCTAACTTCGTGCTCCTTTGTTCCGTCGGAACGTCGTAAAGTGCTCGTAAAAGTGTGCGTGTTGGTTAATGGTAACGTGTTATTACTCGATTACCGGGATGGAGTGGATGGGCTTATGATTAATGATCGTCGTCAACGTACCATCGTTACTGGTATGTTCAACCGATCGATTGACTTACATTACAAGACTTGTGACTTACGATACTCAAGGTCATAAACTCTCATTGATACTTACTCCTATCTTGCCTCTGAGCTAAAATCAAAATCACAATTTAACGCCCATTTGTACCATTCTGTTCATGCATCATCATGATTATTTATTTACCACACATGTTATAGGATACAAAGATCTAATTTAATTTTAATGATAAATAAAGGAGAATGGGTAAACAAGTGCTGAAAAATGTTGCGAAATATTTGAATGTTACTCTCAAAATAACTCTGAACTCCCTAAATTTGAAACAGTAAAAAGTGGAAGCCTAGAGACTGTCGAAAACAGTGAAAACAAATTTCACTGTTCCGACAGTAAGTATTACAGTTTTATCAGTACACTTCACTGACAAAACAGTAAAAAGTAACTGTGTGCCAGTAAGTATTACTGTTTATTACAGTTACTTTTTACTGTTTTGTCAGTGAAGTGTACTGATAAAACTGTAATACTTACTGTCGGAACAGTGAAATTTGTTTTCACTGTTTCCGACAGTCTCTAGGTTTCCACTTTTACTGTGAATCAGTGAGTTTTTACTGTTTCAAATTTAGGGAGAAGATGTTCCAATGTCTAATCAGGCCTTATCTACCTTGTCTGGTACAATATGAAAAATGTGTCTTTCATACATTTATTTTAAAAATACTGATAGTTAAATTTCATTTCTAAACTTGACTCCTTATCCTTATATTCTGGGTCACGGTTTTATTATTTTTTCTCAAGCTCTCAGATTCCTGTCTTCCTCGTTACATCTTGTTGAATTTCTGCTACATAAAATTTTCTTAGACCATAACTACAGATTTATGACTATTTTAGCTTTAGTGTAAGCACATAAAGCCGAGCAAAATCGTAAAATGATTGTTGTGTGGAGACAACCCGTGTGAAATTCCAGGCTAAAAAGTAAACATAAGAGAAATTTAATTTTTATCACCGATCGTTTAATTCGAGGCCTTATGCTTTTCTATTAAAATTAACGAGATTGAATGATAGATGCATCGCTTATGGTCTAAAGTTTCGAATGCAATTAAGATATGTGGATTGCAACTTGAATTTTCTGCGACGGTAATTACAGAACGCTTTCGGTTTTCGTGTGTGCTTAAGGGATAGCTCTGGCTTGGTAGGTTGGTAGGTTCGTAGGCAATAAATTGTGGACTGTGAAGCCAAGAGCCTAGCCGCGGTAAGCAAACCGGGCGTGAGTTACGAAGGAGAATAATGTGGGGTACAGGTACCCTCGGCTGTAGGTAAACGTGCACCATGTCGTGTGCATGCACTCGTAAGAGCACGTTCAATCGGGAGAGATGCACAAGTACATACGGTTGGTACACATACGGTGTTCGGCAAATGGACGCTAAATACATATTGTCCAACCTATGGCAAAGTGCTCATTCGCAGAAAAATATAATACAACCTTCTTTTAACAAACTTCGTATTACTCTCTTGAAGCACCTTCAACACTCTCAGATATAATGGAAAAATACACATATATATAGTAGCAAATATATCTACATATATAGTTCAGAGAATGATACTAATCAAACACTTCTAAAAACTTTACGAGCATTACTTTTTAAGTCTACAGTGTTGTTTTTAATTATTACTAGCCATTTCCGCTGTGATATTTATCTCGGCTTGCTGATAGCTGATAGAAATAACCTATTTTACCCGGTTTTCCACTTGGTTTGGTTGTATATTTGTTTGATGCTCCTTTCCTACCTTGCAGATATATATATATATATATATATATATGCATCAACGTATGCATGGTAGCTCTCTGGTTCGAATGCAACGGTGTGGTTTATAATATATATATATATATATATATATATAAGTCAAGAAATATTTAATGCTCCATACGACGCGTTCTGCACTGGTCTACCTATCTGATCAGCTTGCAACATTAATGTCGGCATTTACCGTAATGGCCTGAAACTGGGAAAACAGGCTGAAACCCATTGATATATATATATGCAGGTACGTGTCGTTTCAGCGGCTCGTTTCGACGGCACTGCACGCACGATCCATGACAACCGGTCACAACATAAATATGCCAGGTGTTCCTGCCAGGCAATATTGCTACCGTTTGCAGTAAATGCTTAATAGTTAAACAACTTAAATGCTCTGCACTTTTCCATGCCTTCTCGTCTCTAACTTCATATGACGTGTCTTTTTCTATTATTAATTTAGTTACCGTTACTAAATGAATTAGTACTTTTTTACTGTGAATTAATAGTTTTTAACTAATTGGTAGTAAAAATGCTTACTAAAATGTATAAGTAAACGAATCGGCACTATTTCATTAGTAACATCTTACTAATTCAGATTTAGAGAGTATTTCTCTAAACGAATGTCACTTTTTCACAAACAAATGTCGAAAATTTATGTTGATTATGAATTACGTTATAAAGCTGAATCTCCTGAGACAGATTGTTGCAACTTAGTCAGTGTAATCTGTGAAATTTTAAATTTAAAGAGTCGTGCATACTTTCCCTCTTTTATAAGGATGTAAACAAAGCCTATTTCATAAGTTTTAAATTATGCGCGGAACTCAAGATGTATATTCACTGGCTTTACAAATATAAACAGTTTTTTACGAAAACTTCCAACTTGAATTGTCCTCATCGTGAAGAAGAATCGCTTGTGATCCCTGCCGGCGTCTCACCCTACGAGGATACATCCGCGACCCTTAATAAATCTCCGTGCGGAGCTGAGTGTCCTCTCGCCCTTGGGGGATTTCTGTAAATAAGCTAGCAGAGTTTTAATTATTGCTATTTTCGCGTTCTCAGTGGCTCAGAGTTTTCATCGAGCCCCGAGATTTAATTATGCAAATCGCCGAGCCCACTAGACAAAACCAATATTTGCGCCAGCTCCTAGACGATGGGTGGGAGAATTTCGTTAACTTATAATCAACGAGATTCCTTTTCTCTGGTAAATAAAAGCTCCCAACTTGATTATTTAATCTTGTTTTCATGAAATGAATAATCCGATTCTCAGTTTTTTTTAGACACGAAAATTCGCTCTGTACTGACTCTATTTTAGTATTGCTGGCAATTGTGGTCCAATAGTCTTGTTGATTTTATGCTATTTTTTATACTCATCTTAATTAGATGTTCTCGGAGATAGGTTTTTCTGTTTTTCTGGATGTTCTTACACCTTCATGAGCTGAAATCCCTTTAGAGATCTGGATGATTTTTTCAAAATATCCGTTTATGACACTTTCAATATGTTGGCTAGATAAAAAAAAAATTCGTCCACATTCGAGACACTTGAAACACTGCGATTCGTTAGATCCACTTTACGCTCTAGTGATAGGTATTGTGAGTGACGCTCAGAGTGCACAGTAATTGTTACATCGCATGTCTGATCGCGAAAACGGCATGGGTGAGAGAAGAGAATCGCAATGGATTGATTTATTGCTGCCGAAGTGCACGCGAAACGCACTTCATGTGCCAATTTCCGCCCTCGTTCAGAAGGCAAGCGTACCTTGCCAAAATTTGAAAATTTGTCAGCTTCAATTATTGTTGTTGCTAGTGTTCCAATTGGTATGAATTGCATGGTAACGCGAAATTGCTAGTAATCGGACCATCAGTGCTTGAAAAAATTTTCATATTCTCTCTCTTCCAATACTCTTTTTATGTATGTGCGATACATATATGTACACCGCGGTCCACTTTCAAGAGTTGCAATAACAATTTATTTCTATGTTCTGTTCACTGTATAATAAATACAAATATAAATAGTTAAAAAGACATGTAAATCAATTATCTTGATTTATGATTGGTCTTATAACAAAAATTGTTTACATTCTCGTCTATCAGAAATAAAAAATAATTTCTATGTAGATATTAATTTAATGGCTTTGAAATATTTTAGGAAAAGGTTATTTTTTGAATTTGACGTTGAGATTTCATTCGAGTATAGAAATTTTACTTGAATTTCCACATGGAATTTCTAGTTTGATGGTGTGTTTTTCACTTGACAGAAGAGTGAAATACTGTTTGGAATGTATACTCCAATGTGCAATTAATGGTATAATGTTTGATACTGATTTTACGATCTTGTCGAACGGATGTAACGGGGAGGTTGGGTGAGAGGGCACAACGGTCTGACCTTATCCCTATTGCGGTGTGGATATACGAGTGATTGCGATCGGAGTATATCTCATTGGCTGCAGTAGTTAGCGATAATTGGGAACATCCCTTGCGCATCGCCACAACGCTTCGACCTGCTACGGTGATTGAGGAAATAGGCGTGGGGTACGACGGTTAAGAGCTAAAATTATCCCTCAGCTTTGAGATACTACTCTACTCTTGTCTCGTTATACTCACGTTATTACTACTAGGTTACCTGTTACACTCTCATGAATCATTTGCGACAATTCATCTGCATTTCAAATGCCACGTGTCAATTTTGAGATACGTCATTAGATCTCTTTATGATATTTACTATTAATCTATATAATCTTTACTAACTGACTTAAACCCAAGTGTGAATATTGGCCCAGTCTGTGTTTCTAAGTTTTTCCCAACTTTGAAAGCATGAGCTAAGCGTCCTTAAAGAAAGTTTTGCAGATTAAAATTGCAAGAATATATATTAAATGAGAGAGTCGAATTAAAAGTTTGCATGTTTCCAAGTCAGCAGAAGGAAAATTTGGTGTCGTCTCTTTGTTAATTTGAAGCAACAAATCATTTTCGCGTAAAATCTTTATCAATCGAGAAACGAGTAGAGTGACAAGAAAGGGTTGAAGAGGTTCAAAAGGGGTTTGCGTACAACCGAGGGAGGTAGAGCTTTATAATAGCAGGACGGAAGCACAATGGTACCCATTCTACTATTTTCCTAGTGCCTCTAGCTTTCATCCCACCCCCTTGACGACCATCGTTACCACCGCCACTCTTGCACTTGGAAACTTTGCATAAATATACTATAAACTATTGTTTCGAGAGCGCGCGCGCCGGTAGAGAGCCGTTCTCTGGGAGCGTGCGCCGGTTATTTATCGTTGTGGGTTAATGAATTTCCCCTTTCAACCTCGATTTATTGGCTAATCCGAGAAGGTTCGCGGCTGCCGCCAACTTTACCGGTACTCTCGTTTATACTATGAGTCAGGCCCGTGGTTATTTGTTTCGCGAATGGAGAGGACGAGGTGATGCCCATCAAGCTACCACGTTACTATGTTAAATAACAATGAATATTTGCCTCGCTGAATTCATTCACGAATGGAGAATCAAGAAGTTAGGCAAAATTTCTGCCTGACTGAATAAAAGCAATCGGAAATCATAAAAATGAAAGAACACTAAGAAACTATAATATTTCATTAAACAAATGTCGATTTTATGCATTGATGTAAATATTAAAATTATTCAATAAAAGACTGCAAATTATGCAAAGATTTTACGGGATTTCATGGATTTTTATAACAAAAGCAGTAGTGGGAATTTAAGGAAATCCAGGAATTGTCCTTGATTTTGTTTTTGAAGCGGGAAGTGGATTTTCGGTTTAAAAAAACTTTTCCAAATAATCAATATTATAAATATTTTTATTTGACTAATTGAAATATTTTTTAAACTCAAAAAGAAACTTTCAAATTGATTGAGAAAACAATCTTTGGAACCACGGTATAAAATATTTCAGTCAAAATTAGGATATTCTTATGTTAGAATCTCGACAATTTGACTCTTTTATTTACATATTCAAAGAGCCTTCTAAATTGGATCTTTTCAAAACAAACGTATTGCCTCTTGATTAAAATGTGTATAATTTTATTAATGGCTTTTGTTGACATTTTCACGAAGTCAAAGGCAGTCAGGTTTATAATTTCTATATGTTTATCTTTTCTGAGACGATTTATAGTTCTTAGAAATTTCCACCTGAGTCGGCCTCTTTTGTTTTGTTTCTGTTGAATGACCTTCCTCAGACCCTTAATACTAAGATTTCGAAATTTATAACCTTTTCTTCTTAGTTTGCTTTTGACTCTCGTCTAGAGAGGTTGGGAGTAACTTTAATTCGATAAAGTTAACGCGTAACGTGCTCGCGATTAATCTAGATTAATTAGTTCATTTATATTCTTTATTGAGTCTTCTTTCTAAAGTGTTCTTTATTTTTTTTTTCTAAAATTTTTATTATTTTTCGAGTGTATTGAAGTGTGAATAAGTGTATCAAAATGTGAAGTGGTTTTTCCGGCTCGATTGTCTTCTGGCTAGCAAAATAGGTGCTATAAGACACGGAAGGTATTTAGAATTTCGCATCTTAAAAATCTAAGTGTCTAATTTTTAAAATGTTATTTTTAAAAGTATTGGCATTATTTGAAAGATTTATTCAACGGGTCTACTATGCGGGAATTTAAGGAAATCCGAAAATTGTCCGGGAATTTCGTGGGGAATTTAGTAGACACCCTGATTGAAAAATACTTCAAGGACAAAACAGTTTGTCAGTAAAAAACTGACAAAAGTCATCATCTTTCTGGTTTGAGTGATGTGCGATTAGAAAACTTGGATTTATAACTATATACCTGTATACGTATGCAACGAGTATCGTCTTTCTTTTAAGCATTCTCGCAAGTACCTTTCCTTTTTCTTTTATAAAGACAAACGAGCTTTTTTGCCAAGAAGAAGTTCTCTCCTTTTGTAGCATTTCCAGCAAAGAAAGGATAAAAGTGCGGAGCGGTTTTAATTCGTCGGATTCCTTTCACTGTGATTTGTAGCTAAAGGTTAATTCATTTTCCTTGCTTTCATTTGCCCGAGATCGTGCAGTGGAACATTGCTGCTGATAAAGTATGGCCTTCAATTCTACAACAAGCAGCACCATTCTTTATATTCCGCGAATTATTTATCTTTCACATTCATAAAGTTCCAAATTCTTGAGAATTAGAAATTGTGAAATATGTTTAGGAATGAGAAGGTTTTTTTTTCTAATAAGTATACTCTATACATTTAAGGGATTTATAATTACACCGCATTGAGTCCGCTGTGATCAAGCAGTCCCCAGTGTAAAGTTTTTTACATTTAACTTTACATATTGAAACTGATGTTGAAACTTAAATTATTTAAAGCTCTTACTCCATATTCAAATGAGGATTATGAATAAATAATCCCCGGAAAGTTTTTCAGGTCGTGATTAAATCAATTTCAGCAAAGTATTCACTCGCCTTCATTCACTCGCTCATACTTCGTTTTGAGCGTGTTAATTTTCACCACTCTAGGAATGCATGCGGTTGAGCGTGTCAGCAATTCATGCAAACAGTTTTCGAAAGTTTAGTCGGACCATCCGACGGCTTGGCCAAGCGTAGTTTGGATTTCAAGTTCGTACGTGTAGCAGAAGGGATATCAGAGAAAGAGATGAGTAATGGAAAAAATAATAAGAGAAAAAGAGATGGCAACAGAGATCTGAAATGTGAGAAAGACGTGTGAAAAAGGGAAGCAGGGGCTGGAGAAAAGTTGTTATCTGCTTTACAGGTGGTGATAACACCTTGATTTGTTTCCCTGCGCCTAGACGTAAATTAAAACTACTTCATCCCCAACCATTCCTTGAAGCATCATTTTGTCAGAACTTTAATCTATCCTCGCTATGATCCCTTTCGAATTACTACTCCTCTCCACTTTTACTTTCTTTTTCACCGTCGTCTGTTACAGTTAATCTTTTTCTCCGTGGAATATTTAAAAATCACACCTAACAGGTTCTCAAGTCAATTCTCCCTTTCGTAACCCTCTTTAAAAGCACTTGGCGATTCGATAAGAGGACTTTCTGGAAAAGGGATTTGTCTAAATATTGGGATGGTAATTTTCAAGATGTTTTTATTCATCCTATTGACTGTTGAATAAAATAATCTCACATTTTTGCTCCCTTTTTCTCAAATAAATGCTCCTCTTCGTGCCATAAAATATATGAGAAATAGAAACGAGACTGTCGTATCTGAACGCTAGTCTATTTATGCAGAAGACGCATTTGTCTCACGAGTGCAGTTTAGGGAATTATTTTTTTGAGAAGCGTTCAATACCAAAGAGGAAAATGAATTTACTTTATACGGCAGAATTCCAGCTGCAGTGGAACTGAAAATATGCAAAACGGTTAGACAGAAAACTCACGAATAGAACCAATGGAGTGTACAAAATTATATTACTTTCAAGGAAAATACGAGAGACACGTTCCAAAGGTGATAAAGCAGAATTCCCATTGTATTCCTATTTCCGAGCAACGTCGGTTGTACTATTGTCCTCTTTTACCTTCTTTACGATTTCTCATATCCTTTTCAAGTTATTCCTCAAACAGAAAGAATCTGTCATGCATAGAAATATATTCATAACCTTCACTATATTCTTATAGAAAATATGTCCTTTTCGGATGATTATTACCAGTATTTATTACCCATATGAGAAAATCCATACAATGGGTATTGTTCAGCTCGGTTCAGTGCAAATTAGATTTTAAAGTGGATGCAGAAACAGGATAAGGCAGATGAAGGATAGAATAGAAAGAAAATTAAGGTAGAGTAGAAGACCGATTTGAGATGCGAGAATTGGATTTGAAGAGAAACTCCTAAAGTGTGTCCGAGTGCGAAGCAGCGGACTTTGAACATCAAGTTTCCAAATTTCCGGCTTTTGCAAGATAGAATGAATGAGAGGAAACAGAAGCTGAGAGAGGGAAGAGAGAGAGGAGTGGAAACTAAAGGGTTCAAGTTCTATTTGACTTGGCAATTCAACCCTCGTTTTCGCATCTCTGTTTCTCTCCTGCTAAGTTCCGACCTCCTCCCTCTTTATCTTGCCTCCTTCTACCATCTAAGAATCTATCTTCGTCTTTCGTTCTTCCCTTTCGGTTCTCTGGGGGTGTTAACGGACTATTTCGACTTGGACTTAGGGGAAATTAGTGGAAACTCCCTTGAGAGACAGCCTTGCAAAGATTCTTCGTGCAACCCACTAACGACTAATACACCGTTTTCTATAGTAACACTACCCAGATTAAGCCACGACTACCAAACTTCTGAAAGGGACATGAACAACCTTTGTGCAGATTAAATAATTAATTGTGTTACAGTAAATCTCATCATTTCGGAGAATTCTTTTGAACACTTAGATGGATTTGCTTGAGTAGAAGTAAATAAAAACTAGATCCAATTGTAAGTTATGACAAGGTAGGAAGGTTTCTTTAAATTATCCTTACAATATTCTCTGGATTGTTCTGCTCTTGTAGTGACAAAATTCATGAGAATTTAATTGAGATGAGATAGGTAAAATTGAAAATTAATTAATGTTAGCCAGCGTAATGTTAATCAATGTAATTAAAGCAGAGAGTACCTAAAAGTGTTTAGCAAGCACATAATGCTGCGTATGCATTAGAATAATGAATTTACTGGTAATCAGAATAACAAGCTTATCATTCATACCACTCAGCGGGTAGTGTATTCCAGTGATTACTAATTTTCAATCAAATCAGGGTAGAAACAATGTATGACACAAATTCAAAATTAATAATATATGCACCCCCTGTTCACCATATAGTATTCCAAGCGAGCACTCATGCTATAAATTCCCAAGCGAGCGCTGGAGTGTTAACTAATGAAATCTTAGGTTACACTTACTTCGGTTCATTGTAGCAGCACTAATTCGCTGCAACGATAACCTACAGGGAACTAGAGGATACAAGGCAAAAGAAGGGGAAAGTGCACTTTGCATGAACACAACCTCAGAGCTTAAACTTCAACGTTCTCTAATGTACAGACATACCCTTTTTTAAAAAACGGTGCAATTTACTTACAATTAATAAGAAAAGATAAGGAAGCCTTTTTATTTTAAAAAAGGATAGTTCTTCGTAAATGTGTTTAAACTAAATATTTTCCTTAAAATCGTTGCAATTTAGGGACAAGCTTGTCATATTGAGAGTTTTTAATATTTTTTAATATTCTATTGTTTTATATGTATAAATAAATATAAATATTGGGAAATTGCGTGTCACTTCAATACCTGGGAAATAAGGAATAAGCGGCGGGATTTTTTCCCCAATTTGTCCTTTTTTCCGAGCATTGAAGAAAAATACACAAGATAAAGAAAAAATATCTTTCTAATAAGCTCAAGTATAAATAATTTAAAAAGAAAATGACAGCATAAAATTTTCATACCACGGCGATTTGCAAGGAATGAAATTTCTTTAAGATGAAGTTTTTTCCCAGAAGTCTCAGTATAATTCTTGAATGAATATCCTTTTATTAGCGAAATAAAATGAAGACATCTCTTTTTACCACTGGACTATGTTATCTCCCTGAAATAAAATGTTCTTTCCCGGACAGAAAAATGATTCAATCCAAACTAATAATTCGTTTCCGTAAATGTCAGCATTTCAAAAACTCACTCTGCTTCTGTGCTATAAATCTACCGTGTCTATAAATCATTCCGTGATCATTGGAGAATCTAAACGTGAAATCTCGCCGAACTGATGTGTAGATTCACACATATACGAAAGATCATAGAGGTGACAAGGCGTTTACTGGTTTTGTTGAAGCCAAGTGACACATGGCTTGAAGTATCCGCGTAAATTCCAGACTCGCGGTAGGGAGGTACCAAGTTATCTAAATCGGAATCTCGAAATCAATGTCGCGTCTCGTACTCGAGCAACAGCACTGGAGGCAGTGCCACTGACAATAGTGAACCCAGGAGTCGCGTCGAGTGGAATAACGTCGACTTGAATCGACTTGACTGGAGTTGGAATCGAACCGAACGCATCGTTCGGCAACGGATGGAAGAGAGTGCTTTACTTGCTGTTAAATGAAAATAGGAATGTCGAGCACATTAGGATTGTATTGTCGACGAGGCCTGCCGACTGCCATACCACGGAAGCATGCCGAGACGAATTGTTCGACCAACTTGCCTGTTAATTAATCTCGTTTCAACACGACGATAACGATGATCAAGAACGAACTTTAGAAACTCAGCAAACTCTCAACAAAACTCGGTTCATTAGCAAGGACATCGAAATTTTTCCCTAAAACTCTCATTATTGCCTCTTTTTCAGGGATTGAAAATTATTTAAGCTTGATAAAGAACCTGCAAAATTATGAAAAAGATTATTCATGATACGATGGAATTTTATTGATTCAGAATAAGCGTTCGCTTATATAGAGTTCCCTTTAAATGAAATTAACCAAATTCCAATCCCTTAAATATTGAACCAGTTTTTAAGTGGAGTTTTGACAAATTGCGACAAATCGATCGATTGACATCAAAAGGAATTTCACGAATTTTTTCTTAGAAATATCTGCAAGAAACGATACTGTAATAGTAGAAATGCACGTAATCTGGCTTCGGAGAAGGAATGCTAACAAAAAAGAAGAGTCTGAACTCCAGTAATAAAAACAATTGAGACTGATCGAAAAATAACAATGGCATAACCTATCCTACGTACAAATAGAACATGGAGTTACACCATCAAGGAGTGTGAGAGGTATAGAATGTGTAGAACAAACGGAAATAAAAGCCAAGAATTAATATCCAAGCGCGCTTTGTAATTGGATATTGTCCGGTCAAATTAGAGTTTTAATTTCGCTAGATTGCACCGTGACCAACGTTCCATTTTCTGTTCTCATCCCCAGCACAGTTCCTGTCCAACCGTTCTTTACTCGACTATATATCAGCCTCCCTTTACCTGAGAGGGTATCAATTTCAGGTCACTTGGCAATCTATGATGTTAGTGACATCAAAATCTATACAGCAAAATTTTTAGGCTGAAAAATCGTTCAGCCTTTGCTGGTTATACGAGGATGAAGGTGTAAAGCAGAGAATTCATTCGTAGACAAGGTAGAGCCGTTTGGCAGAGCACGTTGGCTTGTGCTGAAATATGCTGACTTTTATAAGCGAGCAAGGACCGAAAATGAAGGCCGAAGAGGAAGAGAAGGGTGGAGAAGCAGACCACAAAGGCTGCGGTCGGCTTGATTTTACCGGGCAGACGTGTCCCCAGCAATTACCGAACTTTTAAAGTCCGAAAGGCCCCTTTATACATGGAACCCCTTCCCTTGTCATAACCCTGCACCTTTTCCACATTGTGAAATGATGCGTCGACGTCCCTTTCTGTTTTTAATAGTCCGGGGGAAAGGGCGCAGGTTCCACTAATATAAGATTAGTAGGGGACATTACAGAGTTTTCAAAGTTCTGTACTTTATAATGAAGTTTGTACTTGGAGATGTAGGTTTTAGTAGTCTTCTCATAATTTTCTTTAGCTTTATTGAAGGGTGTCGCACAAAGTGCTGTAACATCTGAAAATAATCCCTAAATTCTTTCCCTGACGTTTCTGTTTTTTACGAGCTCTAAATTTATAAAAATTAAGAACTGTAGTCGAGATGAGGATACCAATGAGACACTAGTTTTTTAAATTAAAACCACAAATAAAATTATTAATTGGAGGAAGACTAATATTCACTTACCTTATTATCTTATAAGACTTAAAATAATGGAAATCTTCTTTTCTGTTTCAGGTATGTGTCATTTTTATATTGACGAAAAATAACTAGCAGATGGCAAAGTGAGTAATGTGAAAATAAATCCTCGTTAACATACAAATTTTGAAAGGTATGATGAGGTGTGTGTCCTACTTTAAGAAATTAGTTATTGAAATTTCGTTTAACGGTAAAGCGGTCAATGAAAAGCAATGACAATACTATTCAAAACGGAGATATTTGGTCGGAAAATTTGGTCTGCTTGGATGCACATGATTGTCCTCATGGTTTTTGGTCTCTTGCTGGGTGAGGCGTGGCGACGTAATGAATATATTTGCATATCGGAGCCGTTACCAAACCGGTACCGGTACAACGTTGGCTTCGGTGGTACAAGGTCGCTCGCGGCTGCCAAATATGCATGCATCTCGCCCCAGGGCCAACCATCCACCGTCTGAACCACCCCCATGCATATAACACTCGACGGAAGATAGAATTGCCGATTAGTTTGTGAACTACAGTCGATGCGCTCGAGCGAACCACCTACCTCCTTCCTGGTTCTACCTTGTACATTCTACGTACCCGGCTGTCTACTCTTGTACACATTTGCAAGACAAAGTTCCGGAACTCAAGTACGAACTCCTAACTTTTATTGCCATCCATGAACAAAATCTCACAATCTTAATCAAGCGCGAATCTTCAAGGTAATTCAATTTGGAAGATAGTGGGTAATGAGGCATTGTGAGGTACAAAAGAATATATTCGCGTTGGAATAGCCCTACTAGGCCTCGTTAAAAGTAAAATATTTGAAAAATAATCTGTTGGCGATTCTTGTGTAATAAAATTTTTTAGTAAATTGATTACATAACTCTTAGAGATTTTTTGGGCTAGCTAGGAAAAATCTGTTGTGTACAACACAAAATTCCAAAAGAATTCCATGCGCCGCGCAATTTGGTCTAGTGTTTTGTTGGAGGGTGCGGAAAAATGTGTCTTTATTGGCTGGCCTTATGCTGGACTGTTCGTCTATGAAATGCCTTCTTCTATCGAATAAACGTGAAATCACCTAAATTCCGAGGGATTTTGATCAGAGAATGAGGCTTGCCTCTGGTGGCCTCCTGTGTTACTTTTGTACGTTTGAGGTAGTATGTGGTCAATACTTTTGCTTCACATGTTTGACTCACCGATCACGTATGTGACCTGGCCGACAACCTTCGTGCCTTCTTGCTGCCTTCGTATCTCAAATACTAGTTCTCAATTTCTGATTGGTTTTCGACTTGTACCACCCATTTTGCCGAAGTGTTACAAAATGCCATGCAGACGAAAAATCGTACCTCACTCTTAGAAAAATAGAGGACGAATTTCTCTTCGGTAAAAATTACTTTTTCTGAGCCGACAATTATTTTCTGTTGAAAATAATTTCAATATATCATCATTTAGAGGTGTCATTATTGTTAAAAATGACAAAGGGTATAATTTCTTTGTGAATTTCTCCATTTGTATAATTCGTCTTTGGAGTGATTGCTGGAAGTCTTTTCATTAATTTTAGAAGTGAAGCCTGAGAGAGGAAGAAAAAGTTCTGTTTGGAGAACTTCAAAGGACTGCTATGCCCGCACGATCCTCGGATTTAGAATTCAAAGCAGACTTTGCTGAAGATGTGCTCCTCTGCTCAAGCTCATGTCACCTGGCATTTTAGTAAACTTGAACGAGTGTTTGGTATAATGTCAAAGCGTATTTGAGAAACTAACTGATCTAGTGACAAAGTCAATAGCATTGGTGCTTCTATAATAGGCGACTACGTGTACCATTAGATGAATTTCAGATTACTTTCTACATTGTGTACGCGGTGGTTGTTTAATCTCTCCCTTTTGGTAACAAAAAAAAAAGATGTAAATTCATTGAATAATAGATTGTTTTCTGGAATATTTTCAATGTGAAGATCACGTTCGCTTCCTTTTCTCAGATCTTCGATTTCGTTGGCCCGATCAATTTTACAAAAGAAAAATGTAGGCCCCTAGTCTGGAGACACGCTTGTTTCGAAATAAATAGATAGTGCCGATCGTTGACTGAATACGAAGCAGCGTTTGACTCGCCTTTCCTAGGTATAAAAATGTTACCCTTCTTCTTTCATTGTCCTCTCCTATCGTGCAACATGTCCTGCTGAGTAAAGACTTACTGAGGAAATTCATCCTCTTGAAAAAGAAGACTCAAGACACAAGCTAGTAAAATTTCTACCTCTCTTTTCCCCTAGTTTTTGTTTCTACTTCCACACAAGAAAATTTATGTAGGATAAATATTCCGGTGAATGAACAGTTAAAGTAAATGTCAACTTTTTCGTTATTAAAATAAACATTACAAGGAGAAAAATTTTAATTAAATTAATAATTTCTTGCTATTCACTTAGCCTACTTCTCAACGAGAAACTGACTCTATAAAATTAAAAATTACTTTTTTATGAATGAAAGAGTTTTTGATATATTTATAAATATTCTTATTTAAGTATGTAGATTTTTTGTATCCTACCCTTGCACATATAAATGTACATTCAACTCTGAAAATCTACCCGAACGTGTGGCGAGGAATTTCCATTTTACCTCAATAACATTTCAATGATTAAATTTTCACTGAGTAAGCACGTATTCTGTTGAAAGAAATTTTCTTTAGTCGTTTCCATCTAACAAATTTAAAGGTATCTCTTTGATTATTGCTACATTACTTGTAACATGCTACTATTATGCAACACTCACTCAAGCTCTTTTGCTTTCATTTATTCACAAATTAAATTTAAAACGGGAAGAGATAACTTCGAAATTCTAATTTAATATAATTAGGTATTAGTTTCCTTTTTTAATTATTCAATGTCAAATATTACGATTTGTCTCAAAAAGGAAAGTTCAAGTTCTTTTCTAGCTAATATTAATAATCCGACTTTAATAACTTTCCATTATCATTACCAATGCAATTTTTCAATTCACGAAGCTGGAGACGAAGATTGAGAACGAAGGGAAAGCGAAAATGAAGTAGCTTGAAAAACGCATAAAGGGGAGCGAGATCTTTTTATTGCCCTATTAATTCCAACTAGCGCCTTATTTTTGAATTAACATTTTTATCGCCCCACCGAAACAAAACCTTATTTTTTACTATTCGTCCCTCGTGTCACACCCTCCCATCCTGGTTTTCTTCCCTTTACTGAGTTTCCAGGTTTCACTTCTATTTGTTTGCTCGTCAGTCATCGTAAAGCAAGGAGGATTATAGTATATTACCTTAGACATCTAGTAGACCGGAACTTATAAATAGGAGTTTTCAAAATTTCGGTAAATTTATATGACCATTTATTTTGATTAATTTACTTTGTTTCCAAAAGCAGATATTATTTCAATTAAGATTGACATATTGTACAAATAATCGACCCGGAAAAAGTTGAAACGACAACATCTTGAACTATATAGTTTTTTTTTAGCGCGCTTGGATCTTAGTTGAAGACCACCCTCTCTTTTCTCTCCTTTCACTCTTTCGTCGTTGAGCTTTTCTTTCATTCTTTCTTTATTTATTTCTTTATCCCCCTCCTGTCATTCATTTCACTCACGCCCTCTACTTCATCGAGTCTTGTCCCTCTGAGAGGGATAAATGGAACTTTTTCAGAGCTTGAGTACAGTTTTATTTTTTCTCTCGTTTTCCTTGAAAATGAATAAAACACCGCTGTCTTTTACGTACATGTAGATTTGCTAACGAAGATTGCACCTTTTTCTGTTAAATCATGAAAGGTGAAACTTTCAAACTCTCTTTCATCAGATTCGCGGTTCAACTTTATTGCTACCACTCTTCACTCTTTAGAAGCCTGAAAAAAGCTTAAAAGCTGAAAAAGTCGAATCCGTCAATCTTACCTTTCCTTTTAACTCACCTTTAGCAGACTTCACTCTCGGAACTACTCCAAGTGAACTCTTGCGAAAATGAGAATTTCGTTTGCTTGGGAAACATCAAATTACTATTGAATTTTATACAATTTGAGGAATTGGGATCTGTCGTTTTCCTTAAAATATATCTCTTAGAGTAACTAATTCAATTGAGGATTTTTAAATCTTCAATTCCATTATATTTGTTTCCCAAAAGGTTTCATTTTACTGCAAATTCCTCCGAAAGGGGTTAAAGGTTGTGGTTTTTTAAAGGGGTGGAGGATTTAAAGCAAGGTATCGATTTCACATAGACATGGAGGAATCAAATGTGTATTTAGATACACATGTCTGTCTTATACTCGTATATGTAGTTATGCAGCCACCTTACCGAGGAACCTACCTATGTTCTTCTTGGCGTCGAGATGCCCTGGTGAGTTCTAGTGGTTGGCAGCATTCAATATTCCATAACTTTGCCAATTTATCAATAGATGTGTCCCAGCCTACTCTTTTCCAAGAGCTTCTATCTTGCATCAAAATTTACCTACGATCGCGAAAACTTCATCCGAATTGTAAAACGAAATTTACAAAGTTGGATAGTTTCACGTTCTTTCTATGGAAAGAGCGTCCGCTTCCTCTCTTATATTCAAACAGCGATATAAAATTTTTGAAAGCATGTTTTTGTCAAAATCTCCATATACAGGGAATTTTTCTAGAATTTTGCGTGCTCTTCAATTCTTTCAAGTTTCTCTGAAACTTTTTAAAAAGTAAAACACAAAAAAAGATCTCTTTCGATTTTATGGAAGACCCTGG